>JAIUZE010075015.1:24736-72058 GCA_022085475.1 Heliosperma pusillum
CATCATAATATTATCAGCTACACGCGGTCTAACCATCTTCATAAGAGATAAAAACGAATTAAGTTACCCTATCAATTAGCATAAACAAATAGACTCCCAATTAAAGTCCTTACTTCTACCCAACTCTCTCATTTATTATTTCAAGGTCAAGTAGTTTAAGTTAGGGTTCACGTGTGTGCGTCGGGAGCGATCAAAGCTCTGATACCAACTGTGACAACCCTCGCGAATGCGGAAAGATAAAACATACAAGCCTGTGAAAAGAGATGCGGAAATACGGTATTTTAAAAACCTTTAAACATGCAAAGATCTATCTAACCGATGGGTGTCAAAAGTTACAAACTAAATACGGACATACAACAAAGAGACGAGGTCTCTTAAAATGTTAGCAAAGAACAAGTGTTTAACCAAAACTAGCTACTATCGTCTAGAGGTGAACTTCCAGGGACAACGCCCGCTAGCTCACACCCGAACCCCAAAATATCGTATCCAAAAAAGTCATCCATAGCAAGCAACCTGTTCATCCATGAAAAACATGAATGCCACAGTCAGTGGGGAGTAACTCCGGGTTCTCCCAGCCATATCACATCAAACGTACACATAAGTTAATACGAAAGTAAAGCATGCATATATAGATATACATGTGAGTTGCGATAAGAATAAATAGGCAATCCGAGATATAATGATAAGAACATAAGAGGCACAAATCCGATTCCATCATGATATTCCAAGACTCGGGAAAGACACTCTTAGGCAATCGAATACGCTCACTAGGGCTTGCATCTCACCGTTAACGGTATAAGATTGATAAGATTGAGACTCGACAGACAAACCAGTCAAGTCATGCGATGATTACACAATTCCAACATATTATCATCCATTCACGAACCAAGACAATGACAGTGTCCAATCATGCAATGACCATGAACAATATCATGAAATCACGCATTCAAAGAACGACACAAGACGACAATTCTCACGGTAAATGAAACGCACTAGCAGCGTGTCCCAGCAAGAATGATTAACAGGCATCCACGGGATCACATTTCCCTGAACTCATACACGATGCTACATTTCGTATATGTAGACTATTTTCCTCCTGGTAGCACGACGATAATAATACGGTCCTAGTCTAAACCTGGCCAGGATCTCGGAATCACATTTTCCGATTCGACATGCGATAACATTTCGCATCCAAGACCCGGGCTTACAATGTATATGCCGAGTACCCCAAATTCGGTAGATCAATTCACGAAAGAGGCGGAAAAATAGCTCAAGCCTCATAACAAGCGGTACGCTACATGCAAATAACACCACCTCGCAAGTACACAACATTTGACGGCCGGGTCGATCAACGCATAGCGTTCAACTCCAACAACGTCGTCGTATGCCCACTAACACATGCATTTAAGCAGTAGGATACCTCTCCGTTCCGACATTCCAGCCTTACGAACGGGAAGGTAGCCAAGGGAATGAGAATACAAAGCACAAGACAAAATAGTGCTCAAACCGACTCATTTGTAAAAAACGACTCAAAGTGGGAATATATCGAAAACCGTCACAAAACATGTGATACATGCGAAAGAGATATCATATATTCAAAACATGAATATTATAAGACATTTCGTAAAATTATACGATAAACCGATCATGCGAACTATTATAAATCACGAGTTTTAGAAGTCAAAAGAAAACAACACAGCCGTGTTGCAGGCCGGGCAAATGACCGGTGGCCGGTGGGCCGGCTCAGAACACAGGCATAATCCCAAAAACAGAGGAAAGAGGTCTAGGCCGGTCGGTAGACCGGCGGCCGGTTGACCGGCACAGAACATCACACCAAAATCAAAACTTCAATACTGATGTGTTCCAGGCCGTTGGATGGACCGGTGGCCGGTTGGCCGGCCTGGAGCACCTCTTATACAAAAATCCAATTTTTCCAAATGAGTTACTGGAGTGTTCCCAGCCGGTTGGCAGACCGGCGGCCGGTCGACCGGCAGGGAACCCCAGTTCACCCGAGAGCCTCTTACACTTAACCAATTCATTTCCAAATTATTTCAATTCTCATATATACTTCAATTAATCATCAACAATCAATATAATTCATCAACATTCATCATATAACATCATTTACTAATCATAGCATGGTTTCTAATCTTCCTAATCGTATTCTAATACGATTTTCTAGCATATAACATGTAAAACACGTAAGTGATACCGAGTAACCCTTCACCGTTACCTTTATGCGCCTCTACTAGTCGTCAAGCTCCTCTTCTATAAGGAAATAGTCTTTGTCGGGATCTTGGAGGTCGCCACCTACAAATAGATCGTAAAAAGATGAATAAAGTTCATCTTGAGAAAGACGGAAAGCTTGAAAAGCGAGAAAGACGATGATTTTAATATCAATACGGATAGAGGAAGGTTAGGGAAGAATAATAAGACGAACTTACGTAAATTCTATCAAGTAACGAAGAAGTTACGAATTCAAAGATCGAATTCAAAGAGGGAAAGTTGATTTCTTAGAGAGGAAGAAAAGTGTGTTTGATTTTGTGTTGAAATGAAATATTAGGTTAAGGAAGGGAGTAGTGTGAGTTGTGTAGGAAAAGGTCAAAGACGGTTTCAAAGTCAAGAAAGTCAAACCCGACTCAAAAGTCAAGAAAAGTCAAACTCGACTTAAGACGGGATTTTCATGAAATCTCGCAGAAATTCCAAATACGAACTCGGAAATTCTAAATTCGACTCGAAACTTAAAATTATAAATTAAAACTTTAAATTTACTGAAAAGATTTCGTAAAATATTTCTACTAGAAAAATAGGGTCCATTTCCGGGTGTTACACTACATATCGAGTACAGAAGAGTTTCCCTAATAACTAGTAGAGGTCGCTATCGAGGCGGGCAAGATTAGGTGTTCGATTAAAGAACTTCCTAATACGTACCCTCACCCCTTACTCCAGATCTCTGTGAACATTCGTGTTCATTAGCATCCACGAGAGTCATTCTAGACATAGAATGCTAAGGGTAACGCGTTCTTAGTGTCCATGTCATTACTTTGTGTCTTGACTGACATAAAGTATTCAAACAGTTCCAACTTCCAACAAAAGTTGGTGGCGACTCCACAAATGTGTGTTTTCACGCTTTTCCCTCGTTTCTCCAGGCGTGGTATCCTGTGTATCACAGTTACGAAAGGATCGCGAAACCCGTGTATCACAGGTTTATTGAAAATGAATCGTTTTTGACCCGGACTTCATAATGACTCTAATGACGGTCAAAACGACAGTATCGGTACGTAGATGACGACCAAGGGGTAGACACAACCGTTTGAGCTATCAATTGACATAAACTTCCGAATTGTCATAAACCGTTTCGCATACCAAACATGCGGCCCAATCGTCACTGGGTGGTTGGCGGAAGGTGTAGATTCGAGGTATCTACAACACTTCAATCCGTCTTGTAGATCAATAATAAGCCGTAAACATACAAACGAACACTAAATAATCGCGATTCTGGTTTCACAGCCAAAATTCAGCTCAAGAACAGACGCAGGAAAGGGTGCGCCTCTTCCAAAGGACGCACCACTTGCTACGCTTGTTCTGGGTTGTGTTCTGTCTCTGAACTTCGTGGCTCGCTTCGACGTAGTTTAATTCGTTAAGTAAAACGACTATTAATTGTATTATGGCTGTTAATTTGCTTTGTTTAACTTTATTTTTAAGTTTTCTTATTTATTTTCTTTCTTTAAAAATTCGTCTTTCAAACATATTTCCGACATAGATCCCTCAAATCCGTTATAATATTTATTCTTTATTAATTTATTCTCTTATAATCATTGTATCATTTACTGCTTTTTCACTTATCAATTTAATTTAAACCTTACTTTGACCTCATTGATTGCTAAAATACATGTCAACCGACTAGTCTTAACTCACATGCTAGGATCAAAACTTGGATGTTGCATAGCATGCATATAACCGACAACACATCGATAATAGAAGGGTTTCTTTAACCATTACTAGAGGCCGCTATCGAGGCGGGCGGGATTAGGTGTTCGATTAAAGAACTTCCTAATACGTACCCTTACTCCTTACTGCAGATCTCCGTGAGCACCCGTGTTCATTGGCAACCAGGAGAGTCATTCTAGACATATAATGCTAAGGCTAACGAGTTCTTAGTGTTCATGTCATTACTTTATGTCTTGATATGACATGAAGTATTCGAACGGTTCCAACGTCCCACAAAGGTTTGTGGCGACTCCACAAACGCATATTCAATACGACGCCACATCGCGCCTCCTCCTCGCCGAGGCACGTGATCCCGGGTCCCGTGTATCACAGTTTGGCGACTCAGCTGGGGATTATACACTTACGTGTTACCCACGGTGGAATTTGAACATCGTTAAATAATAGTATGTATGAGACAGTCTACGGTTTTCATTACTCGGCCCTCCTGGGTCGTTTTATTCAGCCTTCCTAGGCCTAACCCAACCCTTTCGACCAATCGTCCTGTCCGGACGGTCCAAGTTCTTATTTGGATCTATGGATGGATAATGATTGGCGTCAACCATACCGCGGTGTGTACTCATGTTAGCACCAAGGGCTTTCACTACTCGAGAAAATGGACTGGGAACCAACCTTACTCATGTTTGGGATGGGCCCCTCCACCGACCTTGGGTTTGATTGCTTGGTATGGCAACCTACCCTTTTAAGCCAAATTTCTTTTAAATACACTTAGCAAACCATCACTCTGCCTGTTTAAATATGTATAACCATATGTGATCACCCTTTTGTAAATCATGACAATTTCTTTCAAAACAAAATCCTTTTAAATTGTAAAGTATTTTCAAATATGGCCTAAAGTAGCGCAAAGTCAGTCAAAATTCTGTCCAAATGTCGAGTCAAAAGTCAAAATCTTTTCTCCACTTCGAGTCAACACTCCTACAAATACACTACGGTTTCCTGGAATAAACATTTCAAATTTAGTCATTTCAAAACACACTTGACACGGTGGCACACTCCCACTTCACAAATCGAGTCTTTTCGAGTAAGTGTGCTAAATAGTCGATCGTATTTTGATTCTTCGTCAGCCTCTTGCCTCAGTTTCTTCCAAGATGTCAGGATATAGTGTTCAAGGCCGGAATGGTAACGGTTAAGGTAATGGTAATTATCCAGTTCTGCATGCGCTCCTTCGTCTCCAAATAAGCCAAGATCAAGCTTATACATGTCTCGACGCAATCGAAAAGCGAATCGTCGTTGTGGAAACTAGGCTTCCTCCTCCCGACATGCATGATACTAGTGTGCATGAGAACCATCCACCACCATCCATGGGACAACCTGAAGTCGATCCCTAGCCAATCCCTACTGAAGCTGAAAAACGACTCCAGTATCTGGAGGAGCAACTCATGTACCTTAAGGGGGATGACATTTATAGAGAGAAAAACGCAAGTATGAAGCTATGAACGCACAACTACCAACCAACTTTAACATGACTGATATCCCGAAGTTTAAGGGGCATGAAAATGCTTTGAAACATATTCATGCTTTCAAAGACTACATGTCTATCAAAGGCATTAAACCAGAGATGTTCCTAAGGATCTTTCCTTCATCTCTTGATACCATTTCTAAGCAATGGTTCTACTCTCTGGACCACAAGAAAATTGCAACATGGGATGATGCTGCCATCGAGTTCACCAAACAATATGTGGATAATGCTGAAATCCAAGTCAATATGCGCATTCTGGAGGTCCTTATCCAGAATGAGAAAGAAGATTTCACCGACGTCCTAAGTAGGTGGAGGAAGACTACTAATCAACTAGTTGAACGTCTGAATGAAGCCACTCTTGTGAAAACGTTCATAGACAACTTAAGACCTATCTATGCAAACCATCTAAGGTACCAAAACATAAAGTCTTTTAAAGACTTGACTGAATCGAAGACGATATCCGTAAAGGGCTCTTGTCCAAAACGGTAGGTCGTGGGTATCAAGGCTCAACGAGTCGTTCTTATGGCTCCACCAACAAAAGTGATGAGGTCAACCTTGTTGAAACACCTAAAAAGATTAGCCAGCCAAGGAAGTTCACCAACATTGGTGACACCTACACCAATGCCTTGAAAAGACTATCACAACAAGGAAAACTACAACCCATAGGACCTACACCTGAGACATAAAATAAAAATAAGTTCTGGGATGAGAACTCGTACTGCGAGTATCATAGGGGTAAAGGGCATGACCCAAAAAATGTTACAAGCTAAAACATGTCATTCAAGATATGATTGAAGACGGTCGTCTACCCCTACCTCCTGGTAGCAAACTCAAAAACACCAAGAATCCTCTTGGAGTTCTAACGATCACAGACGAAGAATCCACCTTGGATTGCTGACAGCTCAAAAATGCGGATAAGGTATTCGTCGAAAACAATGTTGACGTATCTCATCTAATCCAACCCATTTGCCATCTCACCGGGTTTTATGTCGGGACAGACTACGTAAATTGTTCCACATATCTCCCTCAAGCTAAAAACGAAGTTTTAATCAGAGATTTCGCTATTGATTGTACTCCATACTGAAAGTCCTAGACCTCTAATTAGACTCCTCTAATTAGTTCATAAAATTACATTAACTTAATGATTTAGGATCTAGTTATCATGCATGCAAATATAAAAGCAAAAAAATATAAAAATAAAATGAAATTTCCTTACATTGAAAATTTCGGTATAAATAAGGGCACAATAAGAAATTCTTCTTATTGTTCTTGAGCATATTATTAAAGGATGATCCTCCATTAAACAACCTCCAAAGTAGAATGTCTTCTTCTTATTGCACCCAAGATTAAACCCAAAAACACTATATTTATTAACTAGATAAATATAGCATTATCCTTTAAAAGATACTAGTAATATTACTACATTAGTAATATATTAAGTATATTATATTTATGTGAGTTTCTTGAGAGAGGTTGAGAGAAGAATGCATGTAAGAATATTGATAATGAAAGTTGAGCAACACTTACTCTCTTGTTCTTCTTGAAACCGACCAAGGGCCTTTATAATGGGATAATATTTTGCTCATAATTTATTTCACATGCATTAGGTAGTGTATGGTAGTGTATGTAATAATTAAAGCAATTAGGACAAGTTACATCACTAGGCGGAGTGTAGAATTAGGAGAAAATAATCATCATTAGTCTCCACTCTACCTAAACCGTCCACCATATGTATTAAATGGTCCATTTTTATTTTTGGTATTTGTCTCATAAATACTTATTATCAAATGCTTAATTATCTTATATAATCAAGTATTAATTTAATCATATAACAATTATATGACTCAAATTAATAAATAATATAAACTCAACTTTTAAGTGATATTTTACCATTATATCAATATATAATGATTCCCACAATGCCCAGTTAATTTATGTTACAACTCCTTGTAAATATAATTAACTAATTACCTCTACCTCAAAATATTTGCATAACCTCAACGAATTTAATGAATTAACGAGTAATCACTAAATTAAATCTTATTTAATCGTATTAAAATAAGACAAAATTTATTCAGTCAGTTATTGTATAATTGACTAATAAACTTAAACGGAATGAGTTCCTAACTCAATTTCCAATAAATAACTCTCGTAACTAAAAGTACATATCAAATATATGTAATGCTCTAATTAAACTGTATCGTATACAAATAATTATTTTTATATTTGGGTCTCATCCTATAGGTGTGACCTAAAGGGATCAGTCGATCACCGCCGTACGACAATAACGTCTAACTCTAGTCATCTGAGCGTTACCGATTTACGTTAATCAATTGACGTGGAGTATCAAATATACTAATCATGCCACGTATATTCCAAATGAGTTTTATTATATAAATGAACTATTGTGGAGGACACTGACTCCAACAATCTCCCACTTGTCCGATACAAGGTGTGCATGTAGCAACACTATTGTGGAGGACTCCTCCTCCTACAATATCTCCCACTTGTCTCGACAAGTTGTGTGCTACCGATTCTCTTGTCTCTTTTGTGCCACATCCTCCCACTCATCGCAAGGTGTCTTACAGGCCGCACTTGCGATTGAAAAATATAAGTAGAGTGGTTTCTCGATCTGGGAGAGTAACTGTCAGACCGGAAAAATCTACCAGAGATCTCTTCCGAGCGTGGCCACGCATTTCCAGTTACTACTTCTTGAGTGGCCCGAAGATGTTAATACCCAACGTGGGTGGACAATTCCTGTTGACCCATCTTACACTGTATAATGCAGATCACCATGACCCAGAAGATGTCTATCGGCCTCCTTTCACGGCACGACCTAGGACAAAAACCAAAGAAAATCGAAAACTACACCGACTCAGGTAAATGGTCGCCAGTCTAAAGAATCGACTCATAGGAATAAAATAGAAATCCCCGCCACGACCAGGCTTCGACAATTTTGATAAGGGACTCTATTATGGTCACTGCCCGACAGAGTGTCTCAACAGTCTGTCTATGTAAACGACCAGTCATCTCCATGACCCCATAGTGCTGAACCAACCATCGATCGACTTACAATCTAGTCATTTCGAGACGTCACATCAAATGAATGAGTAGGGACAAAACACTAAGTTCATCATGTTAACTTGAATTGGGTTCAACCTTTCTTTCAACCAATTCGGATAAACAAAGTATTAAAATTTAGTCGAAATAAATAAAGGAGTTTTTAATGAAACTCTAACAATGAATGCGATTATCAAATATTTGGAAAAATTGATACGTTATCAATAATTTCATATCTCATAATCTTTAGCAATTCAGGTACATATGTCAATCCCCATTGAAATGACATGACTATCATGTTCAGCCTGCAAAAGCCATGGCTAATGGATTAGCAATACTTGCATCTTTCCCATCGTTCTGATTGCTATTTCTCTTTGTGTACGTAATCTCATTTTACATAAAACTTTCTGAGTACGTGTCTAGGTTTAAATCTAGACTTAGGACTCTTGGCCTAAAGGTAGCTCCCACTGTTTTACCAGTATCATGGGATAGGATATACAACTATAGGAACTACTTCTAGTCCCTCCAATATAATGTCGAATCCAAGCTACTTTCATATGCATCATCATATGATGCAATGTACTCCATTTTCGTTGTGAAATCCGCAATGATAAACTGCCTGGAACACTTCCAGCGGATACATAACATTTATATTTGAAAATGTCACTCCTACTTGGAAGCTTTCCAATAGTGTTTTCTGCTTGGAACTCTTCCAACAGATAAATCTTCTATAAAACACAGCCAGTTCGTGATTTCAAATCACTTTGATCAGTTTGGAAACTGAAGTCTGTGTAACCCCTTACACACAACTCACTGTAAACTCCAAACATATGGAACATATCTTTAGTCCTTCGCAAGTACTTAAGGATGTTCTTTATGGCTATCAAGTGAGTCTCACTTGGATTTGATTGCAAACAATTTGTCATGCTCAAAGCATGCGAAATGTCGGATTGAGCATACATCGCAGCGTATATAAAAGATCCCGCAACGGAAGCAAAAAGAATCAATTATTATGTGTTCAACTTCCTTGAACTAATCAAAGATCTTATCAACATAAGAATTTTGACTTAATGCTAATATCCTTTTAGATTTATCTTCATAAATCCATATATCTAAAAGATATATTCTACTTCTCCGAAATCTTCCATCATCTAAAATGATCAATATGTCTCCACATATAAGACTGATGAAAACCATATTACTCCCACTAAACTTCATGTATTCAACATAATTCCACGAGATATCGAGAAATATTTTACAACATGAGTGACACACTAATTCCAACTCTTTAGTGCTTACTTAAGACATCCTCTTAAGCTTGCAAAATTAACTTAGGATAATTAGGATCTACGAACCCACAGGTGGATATAAAATATTCTACCTCTTCTAGAATCGTATTCAAGAAGGTGGTTCTTGAGATCTAATTGTCATCATACTATTATGAAATGCTGTAATCCCTAAGTATATTCGAATGGATCGAAGAATTAAGGTTGGTGCAAAACGCTTTGCCTACCAATTTATCTTTGAAAACATTTTAATGTTCATCCATGCAAATTTCGATCTTAAAACTCAATTTACATTGAAGAGGTCGTACTTTTTCAAGTAAAATTTACCAGGCCACATATCTGACCATTACGCATGGAGTCCATTACGAATCGCATGACTCTAAGCCATAGCAAGAAGTTGGGACTAGAAACAGTCTTTTATAAGTCACAGATATTAAGGAGTGATAAAATTCCACCTGACCTCCTAGGTTCCGAAGAAACAACTACTGAACAAACAATGAGGAAACTTTTTCCGGACCATATGCTCAATTTGTGGCTCTTGAAACATTTTCTCCTCATCTGTCTTATCAAGAAATAATCGTATTTTTATTGAAAGACAGCCTCACTAGCCACAAATGCTTTGTTCTCGTGGTTAACGTAGGATTATTGAGCACTTATTTCATACGGATAACTTACAAATTAGGTACGCTGCCTATCCATATCGTATATGAAATAAAATCCGACTGTTTTAAATGTGCTTAGATATGGTGGGAAAAGAAATAACAGACAAAATAATAAAATCCCAAAGTTAGTCAAGTGGCTCAGATTAACTTGACAAAGACAAAACTATATCGTATAAGGTTCTGTTTCTGTATTCAACAACACCTTATCTCATAATGTATGTTAGAGAAGTTAACTCGTGAAACTATTTCACAATACTTTTGGTGTTAATCAAAGTCAATACTTAGATATTTATAGTTACGATTTAGTCGTAAGTCCTTGTCTAATACTCTTGGTGGTTAACTACTTCACATTGAAGCTCTTTGAACTTTTCAAATATTTCTCTTAACACCTCATTAAGTATATTCAAACACAATATCTACTTAAATCGTCGGTAAATAAACTGAAGTAGTCATTACGATCTCTGGTTGTGTTTGTTATTGGACCACACATATTCTTATGTAATATGGCCAATAACTCACTAGTTCGATTTCCTTTTCAATAAAAAGGGCACGAATCATCTTGCCTTGAATACAAGATTCGCACACACCATAAGATTCAAAATCAAATATTGTAGGGATACTAATCAATACTAGCCTTTTAATGTTCTACACAGTCCAGAATCAAGATTAGATCTGGGTCACCAATCAAAATCAAATATTGTAGGGATACTAGTCAATACAAGTAATTTTTAGTTTTAGGTCAAGAATATAATTACCTTTGATTGGTATGCCATAACCATTGACCAAGTATAGGTATAAAAAGGAAACAACGCTTGTTCTATTCACAAAAGTGAAACACTTAAGTCGTACACTAAAGTGGATACTATATTCATTATTTAGAGGTCGTGTACATAATAACTTTTCTTAAAGTATACCTCTAAATCCAAAACTAGATTGATTACATTATAACTTTTATATGTAACACCCGCAAATGTACCCTACTTTTATAGTAAAAATATTATACGGATACTTTTCAGCGAAATTTAGTTTTAGTTTAGAATTAAATTTCCCGTGTCTAATTTAGAATTTCCGAGTTCGTATTTGGATTTTACGCGAGAATTCGAGTAAGTTACGTCTTAAGACGTTATGGGCTTTTTCCATATCTTTTCCACTTACTCCTTCATATACTCCCTCATAACCTAACTCCCTCACAACTCAAACTTCTTCTTCATCACCAAGTAAACTCAAAACCCTAACCTCCATATTCTTCCAAACTTAGAATCGTCATAACTCCTTCATTTCTCGCTCAAATTCGCTCTAGTTCGTCTCATTCTTTCCCTTTCATCGTTCTCTATCCGTTTTGGTAATAAAATTACCGTCTTTCTCGCTTTTCAATTTATCCGTCTTTCTCAAAGGTGAATTATATTCATCTTTTATTATCTATTTGTAGGTGGTGACCTCCAAGATCCCGACAAAGACTACTTCTTGATTGAAGAGGACATTGACGCGGAGTGAAGACGCGAAAAGGTAACGGTGAAGGGTTACTCGATATCATTTACGTGTTTTATGTGTTTTATATGTTAGTAATCGTATTTAGAATAGGATTAGTAATCATAGGAATTGTATTGTTGATGATGGTTGTTGTTAGTTGATAATTGATATTGAAAATGGATGATTTGTGATGATAGATGATGTTATTGTATAATGATCCTTAGTTAATTGGTGAATTTCGTGTGAGATTGACCTCAGCCGGCCGACCGGCAGCCGGTCAGCTGACCGGCTGGGGAGTGGCTGATGTTGAATGGTGGTTTACGTAGAATTTTATTAAACATTACGTCTCAGCCGGCCGACCGGCAGCCGGTCAGCCGACCGGCAGCCGGTCAGCCGACCGGCAGCCGGTCAGCCGACCGGCTGAGACACCTCTGCCTTTTTCCTTTGTTTTTCTCTTATGCCTTTGGTCCCAGCCGGGTAGCCGGCAGCCGGTCCCCTTGACCGGCTGGGACACACTGCTCTTTCAGTTGATTTTTCATATGATATATGGTACCAGCCGGGTGGCCGACAGCCGGTCCACCTGACCGGCCAGCACCCTGCTGGAGTTTCTTTGAAATTCTTACTTACGTTTTCATTTATAATATTTCCGATGGTTCATTTATCGTATAAATTTACGTAATGACTTTAAATATTAATTTTTCGAATATATGATATTCCATTCGCTTGTATCGCATGTTTTGTGACGGTTTTTGGTATGTCCCACTTTGAGTCGGTTTTACAAATGTTACTGTTTGAGCACTAATTTTCTATGTGCTTTGTACTCTCATTCCCTTGGCTACCTCCACGTTCGTAAGGCTGGAATGTCAGAACGGGGAGTGTATCCTTACTGCTTAATTGCATGTGTTAGTGGGCATATGACGACGTTGTTGGGAGGCGAACGCTTTGCGTTGATCGACCCGGCCGTCCAATGTTGTATACTTGCGAGGTGGTGTCATTTGCATGTAGCGTACCGCTTGTTGTGAGGCTTGTGCTCTTTTCCGCCTCTTTCGTGAATGTCGACCGAATTTGGGGTACTCGGCGTCTATGATTGACCGAGTCTTGGATGCGAAATGTTTATCGCATGTCGAATCGGAAAACGTTATTCCGAGAGTCTGGCCAAGTTTAGACTAGGACCGTATTATTACCGTCGTCCTACCGGAGGAAGTTAGTCTACATATATGAAATGTTAATCGTGTATGCGTTCAGGGAAATGTTTATCCCGTGGATGCCTTTTAATCATACTTGCCATGTACACGGTGATAGTGCGTTTCATTTACCGTGAGAGATGTCGTCAACGTATTGGTATGTTTGGATGGATGATTACATGATTGATTACTCAGGATCTTTGGATGACTTGGCATGGTTTGGTTGTCGAGTCTCAATCTTATCAAACTTATACCGCTAACGGTGAGATGCAAGCCCTAGTGAGTGTATATGGTTGCCTAAGAGTGTCTTCCCGGTGTCCTTCTATAACATGATGGTTACGGATTTGTACTTCATATACTCTTATCATTATATATTGAATTGTCTATCTATTCTTATCGTATTTCACATGTATATCTATATATGCATGCTTCTACTTTTGTATTTCCTTTTATGTACGTTTAATGTGATATGGCTGGGAGAACCCGGAGTTACTCCCCACTGACTGTGGCGTTCATGTTTTTCATGGATGAACAGGTTGCTTGATTGGATGACTTTTGCTTGTGGTATTTTGGGTTCGGGTGTGAGCTAGCGGGCGTTGACCTGGATGATTCACCCCTAGACGTTTCTTAGCTAGTTGCTAAATAACTTTGTCTTTTGTTAACATTTTGAGAGACTACGTCTCTTGTAGTATTTTGTATTTGGTTTGTAATTATTGACATTCCTCGTATTTCTATCTTGCACGTAAAAATTTTAAAAACACCGTATTTTCCGCTTTATAATTCACATGCTTGTTATGTTTTATTTCCGCATTCGCGAGGGTTGTCACAGTTGGTATCAGAGCTTTTATATGTCTCTATAGAAATAAAAACTACAATAGTTCTATTTCCCTTGTAGGTCGACATTTAATCGTGGCTAGTCGTCGCACGAATCATTATTATATGCATTTAATACATCGATGAAAACCATAATGGGTATCTAATACCCAAAACTTGCATTTTAGCAAAATAAATGTCGATCATATAGATATTATGGGTGAAAATAGTACACCAATTTCTAACTCTTTAGAAAACTTGGGGCAGATTCTTTTCTTGTGTCCTACACTGTAAGAATATAATCATCAAAGGTTGGGTTTGACACCTTGCTTGGATTTTGACTTTACTATTCAAAATAGATTTGCCTTTTTCCCCCGCCTTGTGCCAACATCGTGCCAACCTACTCTTGAACCTCGTTTTATTCTTAACAATTAAGAATATAAAAATGCCTCTTAGAGCTCCCACTCACTTTTATGAATTTCTACCTAGACAAGTAGATTAGAATTATAATGAAGATTACTCTTTATTTCATTCATGGTTATATATAATTTACATGCCTCTTTATTTCATTACGCGAATAAAATAAATATGAACGGAAAATAAACATTCATTGCTTATACATAATTTACTTGTAAAACAATTTTAAACAAGCCACTCATATAATGACCCCTCACGAAATTATATAAGTGATTCTGAGACCCGCATTTTAGATAAAAATGAACATGTTATGTCACTTTTATGTAATAAACGGTAAGTCAACATTTTGACTAATTCTACCCCTAGAATTCTCGGTCGATGGATTTCAACCAAATTCAACTCCTAGTCCCGGGATAACGCTTATCCTGTTGAGTCCAACCCAATTTAGGCGTGTGATCGCATCACCCTACTTACCCGAGGTAAAAAGGTCCACGTTGTGGTTGGCTTAATGAACACGGGGTTCATAGGTGCTTCAATTGGTAAGGCTAAATCTCAATTTCTTTTAAGTTATGTGAGAGGTCTTTTCAATTTAGTTATTACAAAATCGGAAACCAACTCCTTGGCCCCTTGCCTCTTCATGGAACATACTTCAAAAAGGCACCGTCTTTTGTAACACCGACTTCGGGAATCTTCATCTTCATAATAATTAATTACAAAAAGATACAAATAAAATTCCTATTATACATTTGATCTAAAAATAAATTAAATTATTAGAAACGGCGATACGAGATTGCAAATAAAATTACAACCGAATCGGTATTCCCTTACATTACGGGTAATACCGATTAAAATAATCTAGGTCGTACTAGGTACAACTTGCAATAAAAATTTAAATAAATGACATTCATTCATTCAACCATAACAACATAAATAAAATGCTGAAAAATATATGCCAAAATCGCCCTTTGATACTTATCATGCTCATTCTAGCTCGGTTTTATGGATTTTATCGATTTTTAACCATTAAAAATCAATAATCAACACTTAAATCGTATTTAAACTCAAAATAATTTATCTAAAATGATTTACAACTCAAAATTAGTCCCCACTAATTTTGTTTAAATTTAATTAGTTTGAATTGATCGTATTTGCTAAATATAGAGGTTTAATCATAACATTTATGAAATAAACCCAAAATAAAATATAAAACTCATAAAAATTTGAAACCAAAATTTTTTACATTCTGGAACATTGCCAGTAACTATAAAAACCAGAAAAACTTGCCCAAAAATTTTGAATAAATTTATGAACAAATAACTTAGTATTCAACGGTTTTGTCAAATAAAAACCATTAAATATAGTAAAACAGTGAAACAAATTATAAACTTTCACCACGATGATATAAATCAGATTATAAAATGTACCAAAACTTTTTAAGACTAGAAAACGACGTTTCAATTTTATGAACATAATAATCTCACTTTATTGACTTTTATCTCATAAAAATCAATAATCATGCAAAACTTAATTAAAAATCACGAACTTTTACATACAGTATGTATTACATGCATGTGAGATTATATAAAAATTCATGACCAGAATCAACATGCAACTATTTTTAGTTAACTTTTAACATAAAAAATGCATGTTAAAATGATTTAACACAAATTAATCCCTAAAATCAAAATAAATAGAATCATCAAATTTGACCACAACCATTTTGAGGTCAGTAGGTATGCATGCAAATAAAAAATTTCGTGCAAATCTATTTTTAACACAAATTTTCAATTTTACATAAGTTATCGTATAACTCGATTTTAATGCTTAAAATCAACATGCATGTAACAATTGAGCTCTGATACCACATGAAAGTCCAAGACCTCTAATTAGAATCCTCTAATTAGTTCATTAAATTACATTAACTTAATGATTTATGATCTAGTTATCATGCATGCAAATATAAAAGCAAAAAAATATAAAAATAAGATGAAATTTCCTTACATTGAAAATTTCGGTATATATAAGGGCACAATAAGAACTCTTTCTTATTATTCTTGAGCATATTATTAATGGATGATCCTCCATAAAACAACCTCCAAAGTAGAAGGTCTCCTTTTTGTTGCACCCAAGATTAAACCCAAAAACACTATATTTATTAACTAGATAAATATAGCATTATCCCTTAAAAGATACTAGTAATATTACTACATTAGTAATATATGAAGTATATTATATTTATGTGAGTTTCTTGAGAGAGGTTGAGAGAAGAATGCATGTATGAATATTGATAATGAAAGTTGAGCAACAGTTGCTCTCTTGTTCTTCTTGAAACCGGTCAAGGGCCTTTATAATGGGCAAATATTTTGCTCATAATTTATTTCACATGCATTAGGTAGTGTATGGTAGTGTATGTAATAATTAAAGAAATTAGGACAAGTTACATCACAAGGTGGAGTGTAGAATTAGGAGAGAATAATCATCATTAGTCTTCACTACTACCTAAACCGTCCACCATTTGTATTAAATGGTCCATTTTGATTTTTGATATTTGTCTCACAAATACTTATTATCAAATGCTTAATTATCTTATATAATGAAGTATTAATTTGATCATATAACAATTATATGACTCAAATTAATAAATAATATAAACTCAACTTTTAAGTGATATTTTACCATTATATTAATATATAATGAGTCCCATAATGCATAGTTAGTTTAGGTTACAACTACTTGTAAATATAATTAACTAATTACCTCTACCTCAAAATATTTGCATAACCTCAACGAATTTAATGAATTAACGAGTAATCACTAAATTAAATCTTACTTAATCGTATTAAAATAAGACAAAAATTTATTCAGTCAGTTATCGTATAATTGACTAATAAACTTAAACGAAATGAGTTCTTAACTCAATTTCCAATAAATAACTCTCGTAACAAAACATATATCTAATATATATGTAAGGGACTTCATTAAACTGTATCGTATACAAATAATTATTTTTTATATTTGGGTCTCATCTTATAGGTGTGACCTAAATGGATCAGTTGATCACCACCGTCATACGACAATAACGTCTAACTCTAGTCAGCTGAGCGTTACCGATTTACGTTAATAATTTGACGTGGAGTATCAAATATACTAATCATGCCACGTATATTCCAAATGAGTTTTATTATATAAATGCACTATTGTGGAGGACACTGACTCCAACACATACATCCTTCGAAGCAAGAATGAGGTTAACGACGATGGAAACAGTAAAAAAGATGATATTTGTCTCACCAAAATCGCAATCG
The DNA here is from genome assembly GCA_022085475.1 of Heliosperma pusillum. Taxonomy (NCBI): domain Eukaryota; kingdom Viridiplantae; phylum Streptophyta; class Magnoliopsida; order Caryophyllales; family Caryophyllaceae; genus Heliosperma; species Heliosperma pusillum. The sequence continues at coordinate 42,401 of JAIUZE010075015.1, forward strand.
CGCCACGGGTTCAAGAAGAAATACCAAAATTCAACCACGTCAAAAGGATGAGTGACTCTTCTACTTTCGAGAACAATCCCAACAATGTACCTTCCAAAGAGGCCACCTCGGTCAAGGCACTTGGTGAAAGGTCGACCTCAAAGGCCTCACTTGCCAAGAAGCTCCAAAAGACCGAGGAAGAGAGGTCAAAGGATGAAGAGATGAACCAGTTCATGAAAGAACAAAGGCGCCAACCATGGTACATCAAGATACGACAAGAGTTAGAAGAAGCCCGAAAAAGGTTAGCTGCACGGTATCCGGATTTCATCAGGAATCCCTTTGAACCCATAACTCTTAGTGGCACAGACGAGTCGTCATCGACATTCAAGGTCGGTGCTTTTAAGGATTTTATGGTAGGGTACATATTACCAAGGTGTGAGTGGGACGCTACTTCCGTCAGTAGTGCAACAAGGGCATGGCATCAGTGGTGATTCGAGTCAGTAAGGGTAATGACAAACTTGGAACAAGAAACGAAGAACAAGCTGAACAACTTCTAGATCATAGACGGAAGGCTCCACTGCCCATAAGACTACTCAAGCTGAATTCGAGTCGGAGTCGGAGTCGGAGTCAAAGTCTGAGTCTAGCGAAGTCCCTAGAGAGTCTCCTCCTACCGTCAATCCCCATCCCGATGTTTCTCCTAGCTTAGAATCTAATAGTAACAGTATTCTGAGGAATGTCCCAGCAGCTATACCTTTACCACCACTGACTACTAATCAGATGGCCTCTTTGTTCCACCTATTTTCAAAATTTAATATGAATAAATCTGATTGTGCTTTCTCCTTGCGTTATTCTGAATGCAATTCTGTTTATTATGATAATGAGGATGATCCTGACCCTGACACAATCGAACTACCTCCCTATATAATCTAAGAAGTGCTACAAGAGGGGGAAGGGGCACCAGTTATAGAAAACATTGAACCCATCAACGTAGGGACCGAACTAGAACTCCGAGAACTTGGGATAAGGACGACTCTAAACCCAACCGAAAGGGCCAATTTTGTCGACCTTCTACACGGGTTTAAAGACTTTTTCGCTTGGTCTTAAAAAGACATGACATGGATCGCCACGGATCGACAGAGATATCACAGAGCACCGAATTCCAATTAGGCCAGGTTTCAAACCTGTAAAACAGAAGCCCGAGGACGTAGTTATCTGATAAAAAGACCAACGTCACGAATTGGGGCCTCACAATCACTAGCCAATATGCCGGGCTCGTTCGATCTGGCAGCATTCATGAGTCGCTTCGCAGAATGAGAACTAAGTGGGCTCTCAAAATCAAAAAAGAAGTCGATAAGCAATTCACAGCCGGATTCATCAAAGTTTCCGAGTATTCTGACTGGGTGGCTAACATAGTCCCCGTACCCAAAAAGGATGGGAGAATTCGAGTGTTTGTTGATTTCAGACACTTGAACAAAGCAAGTCCCAAAGACGACTTCCCTCTACCACATATCGACATAGTAGTTGATAATACGACAGATTACGCATTGTTATCCTTCATGGATGGGTATGCGGGGTATAATCAGATTAAAATGGCCGAAGAAGACATGAATAAGACAGCCTTCGTCACTCCATAGGGTACTTATTGCTACACAGTGATGCCATTGGAGCTATTCAATGATGGGGCTACACATCAACGTACCGCAACTACGCTGCTACATGACATGATGCATAAAGAAGTGGAAGTGTACGTGGACAACATGATTGTCAAATCCAAAGATAGAAAAGGGCATATCAATAATCTTCGCAAGTTCTTCCTCAGATTGCGCAAATACAAATGAGGCTCAACCCTCAGAAATGTGCATTTGGAGTAACTTCGGGCAAAATCCTAGGACATGTCATCAGTCAGAGGGGAATAGAGATTGACCCATCCAAGATCAAAGCATTAATCGAAATGCCACAACCCCAAACAGAAAAAGATGTTAGAGGATTACTGGGCAAGGTACAGTATGTGAGTCAGTTCATAGCGAAACTCGCTATGATTTGTGAACCTATCTTCAAAAAGCTAAGGAAAACAAATCATACCATGTCGGATAATGAGTGCCAAAAGGCATTTGATAGAATCAAGGAGATATTAGCTAAACCACCAGTATGCCTACTCAACGAGATCAACCTCTTGGTTTATATCTCACAGTCACCGAAACAGCCATGGGAGCCATGCTCGCCCAAAACTGTTGGGAAAGAGGAAAGAGTTATCTACTACCTTAGTAATAAGTTCTTAGAATATGAATGCAAATATACACCTCTCGAAAAGACATGCCTCGCTCTTGTGTGGGCAACCAAGAAGCTACGCCATTACATGCTTAGCTACTCAGTCAAAGTGTATTCCAAGATGGATCCCATCAAATACCTATTCTTGTTCTCAATAGACGTATAGCAAGATGGACCTTAATGCTCTCAGAGTTCGATCTCAAATATGTACCTCTGAAATTCATAAAAGGACGTGCCATTGCCGAGTTCTTCGCAGTCAATCCTATCAACGATACCCATGTGGTAGACACGTGGTCATTTCCATACGAGGACATACTACAGACTTGTATAGACTCCGGGGACCTCTACTTCGATGGTGCATCAAAATTAAGAGGATTCGGAGTGTGAGTGTTGCTCATTTCTTCTGAAGGCGAGCATACACTACTATCTGTCAAACTCGACTTTGAGGTGACAAATAACGCGGCAGAATATGAAGCTTGCCTCATCCGTTTACAGGCACTAGTCAGCTTAGGCATTAAGAATCTTCGAGTACATGGAGACTCCTCCCTAATCATCAACCAAGTGACTGGATCTTGGAAAATTCGAAGTGAAAGCCTAGCACCCTATCAAGCTAGGATAGATCAAGTGGCTCAATTCTTTGATCAATTCACTTACCTACATCTACCTCGTGAAGAGAATCAGTTTGCAGACGCTCTTGCAAAACGTGCGGCCATGATCAACATGCCAGACAACGTTACTAAAATGCCTTTATGCATCGAACGGCGGTCAGAACCGCCCTATGTGTACCAACTTTTAGATGAAGAAGAAATTCCGGAGGAACTCTGGTTCTAGGACATTTTAAACTTCAAACTCAACGGTACATATCCACCAGATATAGATAAAAGAGGAAAACAAGCCATACGCCTGTTTACCTCTCAATACCTCCTCATGCAAGGAGAATTATACAGAAGAACACCTCTTGGTGTTGTTTTGCGTTGCCTTGATCATTCACAGGCACAGAAATTAATGGAAGAAGTTCATGAAGGACAATGCGGTCCTCACATGAGTGGACCCATGATGGCAAAGAAGATCACACTTCTAGGATACTATTGGACAAAAATGGAGTCAGATTGTATTAAATACGTCAGACATTGCCATAATTGCCAAATTTTCGGGAACGTACTGTTAGGTTCATATACCTACACTTAAGACATTTCTTAACTAAAACTAATTAACTCTTTAATTAGTTACAAGATCTAGTGCATGCATAATAAATAAAACAAAGTAGAGAAAGATTTTGTTCCTCACATTGTTGTTTTGGACAAGTAAAGGGCACAAGAAAAAGACTCCTTCTTGTTCTTGTTCTTGAGCTTAATGGTATATAGATGAACTTCCAAAAGCTCCAAGTATAGGAACTCTCCTTTTGTTGCACATAGACTTACCCTTAATCTCTTGAATGTTGTTTTACTAGAACAACAAACAAGATCCCCTTAATATGAGTACTAGACACTTGAAGTTTATACTTTAGAAACTCAAGTTCAATTTCTAATCACAAGTTCTATGAAATTTCTAAAGTTTCTAAGTGTTTAGTGATTTTAGTGAGATGTTGTGTGTATTTTCTTATGAGATCAACTAGTAGTAAAACAAGAGGAAAACATCCCCTTTTCTACCCACTAAAGCCGGCACCCTTACTTGGGAAGGGAGGGCATGCTTGCTTTTTGTCTTAACAAGATGGTAGGGTGGCTATAGGTGTTTAGGCTAGTAATGATTATGTTTAATCATCATTAGTATAATGTTTAAAGCCTAAACCTACCCAACCACCCCACAAAGCCGGTTCCTTCACTTAAGAAGGAGTCCATTTTATAAAATGTGATTTTGTCATTTGTCACACATGTGACATGTGACATGTGACATGTTATCTTATAATATAATTATGTATATAACTAATTTAAATACAATTTCATGTCAAATAAATTAAACTTAACATTTTAAGTAATAATTTATAATCACACATATATATATATATATATATATATATATATATATATATATATATATATATATATATATATATATATATAATGGGTCATCTCATATTTGGTTGATATGATCTACAACTAATTGTAATTATGATCAACCAATCATGCTTATCTCAAATGTTTCATAAACATTAAGCATTCTAATATAACAATTATAAAATCTTATTTAATCATATTACAATAAGATATATTTCTCACTCGTAAACTCGTTCTGATTAAGGGATTAATTAATCTGTATCATTATACAATTAATTAATATACTTGATCGTCCTTTCGGTATGACCTCAAGGGATCAACTGATCACCACCGTCATACGACAGTAACGTCAAACTCTAGTAAGCCAATCGTTACCGATTAATGTGGATCAGTTGACTATAATGTTTAATCACCCCTTTGTATTGTTGTTAATGAGGTTTAATTAAGTGATCGCACTATTGTTGAGGACACTCACTCCAACAATCTCCCACTTGTTCGCAACAAGTATGCGTCACCAATTCTCTTGCCCTATTTTAAATCTCCCCCTCAATGCAAGGTGTCTTGCAGGTCGTACTTGCACGTGGTCATATCTAGAGTGTTTTCCTCGATCTGGAGAGTAATTGTCTGACCGGAATTATCTACCGTAGATACCTTCCGAGCGTGGCCACGCATTTCCAGCTTACTACTCCTCGAGTGGCCTCAAGATATTTGTTAACCCTGACAAGGGGTTGGACAATTTCTATCGCACTATTCCCTTCGTTCACTCACAGTCCTTCATGACCCAATAATTGCCCATTCACCCCTTTTTACAGAATGGCTTGGGGCAAAAATCAAAGTCAATCAGAAACTATGCTGACTTGGGCGAATAGTCTCTAGTCTAAAGAATTGACTCAAAAGAATACTATAGTAGCTCTCGCCACGACCAGGCTTTATGAATTGCCAGAACTCTATAAGCGGTCACTGCCCGACAGAGTGTCTCATACAGTCTGCCTATGTGATCGACTAGTCATCTCATATGACTCTATGGCACTTGAACTTGCCATCAATCGCATCACACTCTAGTCACTTTGAGACGTCACCTCATGTAAGTAACTAGGGGCCAAGGCTTTGTTAATCCAGTTCACTTTAATAGGGTTCAAAGTTGTCATTACAACCTATTTGGATATAACAAAGCACAAAAATGAGTTTTATAAACTCAAACGATAAATGTGATTATCATATATGAACAATCAACACAATGTTATTGCTTCATATCTTATAATCTAAAGTATACTAGTTCCATGACACTTCATGGCCACGTGGTCTAAATGCAATAAAAGCTTGGATGGTGGATATATCATGTATCCATTTGTTCCAACTTTATAAATTGCTTATTTTCTTTCCAATCATCGTTATTCCCAATAACATGAAGTTTATCTAAGTACCTCACTAGATCTCTATCTAGTGTTGGGCTTTTTAATCTTAAAAGATGCTCCCACTTGTTATCATGATAACCACGTGATGGGTATCTTGGTGGAAGGGTCTACTCATTAGATCCTTATAATAACCCACCTCATCCTCATCATTATGTACTAAGACTCTATTTGTAGAATTTTCATGATTGACACTTCAATCCTCCCTTTTATTTATTCGCTTTTAATATAACAAAATTTAGCCTTGGATTTTGTCAGATCCTTTACAGGTTTGGAAACTTGGATTCGTGTTACACTTAACACGCAACTAAGTTATTATTACCAAACACAAGAATAAACTCATAGTTCTCCTCGAGAATCTTATGTATATTCTTGAAGGCTATCCATTGACTCTCATGTGGATTACTTGTTATCAACTTGTCATGCTCCAAGCATACAACTTATCAAGGTATGTGCATATCTTGGCATACATGGTTAGCCTAATGGCGGAAACATTAGCAATCATGTGTATCCTCTCTCATCTATCACTATAGATTTTGGATACCTTCTCTTAGTCTTTCATCTAGAAATGATTTCCCAAACACTCCTCCACGGAAGACAATGTTAGTACATCATTCCCAATGACCAATATGTCTCCTACATACGAGACATGGGAGATATTCTTTCCTTAGACACAATATGCTTCTTCCAAGTCTTTCATCTAGAAATGATTTCCTAAACACTCCTCCACGAAAGGCAATGTTAGTACATCATTCCTAATGACTAATATGTCTCATACATACAAGACATGGAAGATATTTTTCTCCCACTAATCTTCATGTCCATACATGATGATATTTCACTCCCACTAATCCTCATGTCCACACATGATAGATCTAGCTCCCACTTAACTACATGCATAAACATAGCTCTTCGACAATTCAAGGAAACCATTCTCTCTTGTTATGTTATGAGTGTTTTCTTATGATCACACCTTTATCTCCTAAGTTTTGTACGACAACTTGTCTACTTCTAAATGCCCATTTAGAAAGGTAACTGTTTTAACAACTCTTTGTCATTTGTCATACATATACGTGGTGTAGATGCAATTTTCTTGGATTTAAAAGATAGTTATATTTTAACTTATATATAATACTTTACAATAAAGCTTTATTCACCTTGGGGAGGTCCAAACCTATCCAAGTGATTTATATAATCCATCTTATACAACATGGCTTTTATGTAACAAATTTAAATTTAGAATGATAACCTGCCAACCCATAGATCATAGTCTTACCACTTTGAAAAAGTAGATATTTTCACTTATAAGCTTTCGACCTTGGATGACTTAAGAAAATTTTATCTTGTCTTTTTCTCTTGCCTTTGTTTGTGGCATATTTTCTCCCACTCTATCCTTAGTAAATACGCTTATTTATGTTAAGGATAGCACCATGAGCCACAAACAGTTTTGTTTCTTTAGGTGTACTTGAGAAAATTCCTTTTAAGAATAGCTTCATGAGCTCTATTCCATAGTCACAAACTACTTTGTTCTCCAAGTATACGTGGGGTATAATGCTCTTATTAACTCTTTATTAATCTTTGAGCAATCTATGGTAGACTTATTTGATTAGACTTTAGTATTCTAGCTTCTCTATAGACTCACTCTATTTAAGCAAAAATACTTGGACTCTTATCCATGTCTTGAACAAATTTAGGATTCTTAATCCTTCCATAGCTAGTATGGAGTCTAGTTGGTGTTTTAAAGATCTTATCTTGGGTTTTATATGGATTGTAAATGTCCAAGTGTGAGTTCGTCAACTTACTTTGACTTATGCAATTGACCTTTCTTATCCAAATAAGTTGTGACGTTTTGTCACAATGCCAAAGTGAGAATCCAATCCCATTCTTAACTTTGGTTATTCATAATGATCAAATCATTATATTCCTTGTAAGATCAATTTGGTCGTTTTAATTTCTGTTTCATGTTACTAACATTGCATGATGAAAAGGTTTAAGAACATTAAAATAAGTTCCATAGATATAGTGACTTGGGTTGAAAGCCAAGTCACCATCAAAATACAACAATTGTTTAAAATAATTCAAAATACTTTCCATGTCAAAACATGGAAATGAAATAGTTCAACAAACCAATAATTAAAAGTGCAATAATAGAAGACAAATAGCAAAATATCGCCAAGCCCATCATAGGTCTCCTCTATGTGGTGGCTACCCTAGCTTCCTCGTAGATCCTCCTAGGCTTGCTTTGCCTTGTCCTTCTTCTCATGCCCTAAATGTGATAAAAAAGGGTGGTGAGAATCACAACTCGTATCAAAATACCAAAGTTGAGATGAGTATCAATAACAAAAACTTTGGGAAGAACTATTACCAACTGGAAGAACCCGTCCAGCTTTGATGTCTCCCAAGTACTTGGAGCAATTACACTTCCAATGGCCCGTGCCATTACAATAATGACATGACACTTGTCTTCGGACACGGCTCCCTTCTTGCCTTTGGAAGAGCTATTCATAATAGCTTTCCCTTTGCCTTGATAGGAGTGAATGAGCTTGCTTCCCTTGTTTCCTTTGCCTCCACTTTTCTTGAACTTCGTCTTGCTCTTGACAGTGATGTTCAAAACATCCTTACTTCAGCCAGCTTGAAAACCCATGTCACGTTCGGCTTGCACAAGCATCTTGTGCAACTCATGAACCGTGACAGTGGCATTTTGTATGTTGAAGTTCACCCTAAAGTAGACAAACCCTTTGATCTTACTTAAGGAGTGAAGTATGCGGTCAATGATGAGAGGCTCAGGAATCTCTATTCCTTGTTCTTTAAGCACCTCTACGTACTCAACCATTTTGAGCACGTGAGGGCTAACACTATGACCCTCCTTCATATTGAGGTCGAAAAATTGGGAGGCGGCTTCATATTGCAAAATTCTTGGAGCTCGTGAAAACATGGTCACGATCTTAGAAAAAATTTCATATGCGGTTGCCATCTTTATGGCATTGCGTTGAAGCTCGCTATCCATTGAAAAGATCAAGATATTATTGATCGTCGCCGACTCCTTGTGGTAGGCCTCATAGGCTTCCCTAATGGCGTTCTATGACCTCGCATCTGGAGTGGGAGGGGCAACCTCGGTTAGGTAACTTAGCTTACCGTCACCTTCGGCGGCTAGGCGTAGTTGCCCATTCCAATCCGTGAAGTTTGAACCATTCTTATCAAGTTTACAACGATCCATGAAGGATCTTAGCCATGATACGGTGGTGAGTGGTGGAGGTCGAACCTCGTTATTGTTGTTTTCCGACATTGCGAATTAAAATGAGTTGGACTACAAAAATAGAAAATGAAAGAAATATCAACATTTATCGTTTTATACTTGCAAACATTTTAAACAAGTTTAGCATTTATATAATGACCTCTATCCAATTACATAAATGATTCCAAGACCCAAATCCTATATAAACTCGGGTTTATGTGAGCCACGGACTCCACGACCGTTATCAATATTATTTGGTGTGTTAACTCTTTAACCGATTCTATAATTAGAATTCATGGTCGATGAAATACTTCATTGTCATCTTTAGCCCGGAACACATGGGCCACGGACCCTAATCTTTCCGTTGAGTTCAACCAAATTTCGATGCAATAACAATTTATTACCCCACTTACCCAATGTAATACGTTTAGCACCTCGGTGAGCCGAACCTACTTCTTTACGAAATTGGGATTCATGGGTTCTACTATTTGTTAAGGCTAAGTCTCAATTACAAAATAGAGGTCTAGTCAATTTATATTATCTATCTCCTTTTAAGTGAACTATATAGGTGAACTAACAATAATTATAATTGACGCGGTCGATTGACTCGATAAAATGCATGTGTTGTTTAAGTGGCGATTTGGCATGCATGCAACATATAAATAAAAATGCAAGCATAAAATAAAATCCTAGTATGGCCCTCCTAAAATAATAGAAAATCAAATTAACTATTACAAATTCGGAAACAAACTCCTTGGTCCCTTGAACTTCATTTGCACCCCTGCCAAGGACACCGTCTTCCTTTTGGAACGCCTTTCCAAATGGCACCGTCTTTAGGAAACTTCGGGATTACAAATGATATAATAAAATCACAAGGCTATTCTATTATACATTTGAAAAATAAAATGAAATAATACAATAAAAGTGATACGAGATCACATTAAATTACAACCGAATCAATATTCCCTTACATTATGGGTAACATCGATTAAAAAACTAAGGCCATACTAAGACAAATTACATAATTCAAAAATTACATAAACCAAAATGACATTTATTAATTCAAAATGCATCATAATTATATGTAAACTCATGCAATACAAATGTGCCAAATCGCCCTAATAACCTTATATCGTATATAAACCCGGTTTTATGGAAATGCGTGATAATAACCAATTAAAATCACAAATTAATAATACTTAAATAAAATTTAAGCCCACTTTAATTACCCTAAATGTTTAGGACTCAAAAATTAGTCTCCACTAATTATTTGACAATAATTCAACTCGGTTTGCATTATTGCTCGGTTTTGACCCTTTTTAACATAACTTTTATGTAATAATTCCAAATTAAATTACAATAATTTATAAATTTGAAAAATAAAATTTTAAATATTCTGAAACTTTTCCAGGAACATATTCATGTCAAAATTTAGGTCAAAATGTTTTTAATCATTTTAGAGAAAAATATAGTTGCTTTTAATCGATTTTATCAAATAAAATACTAAAATCACACGAAAATTAATCTAATTAATTTTAAACTTATACATCTGATATGTACAATATTATGAAACATATGATAATTTTCGCATGCCAAAAAATTCATCTTAGCTATTTATGCCAAAATAATCACTATTTATGCCTTTTTAAACATTATAAATCATAAATCATGCAAAATAAATCATATATATCTCAAATTTTACATACAGTAGGTAACATATGCATGTGATATCATACTAAAATTTCATGTCCATATTGGAAATTTAACTATTTTTAGTCATAAAATGTTCATTTTACTCATTAAAATAAATTTATTTAACTAAAAATCATTAAAAAAAGCAATAATCTTCCATAAATCATCAAAATGACCTAAAACCATATTATGACGAGAAGGTATTTCATGCTCAAAATTTCGTGACTTTATCATATAAATCACAAATTTTCTAGTTTATTTTGTTACTTTAACTCGGAAAAACTTCATAAAACCGATTGCATGCAACATCTTGTGCTCTGATACCAATTGTTAGGTTCATATACCTATACTTAAGACATTTCTTAACTAAAACTAATTAACTCTTTAATTAGTTACAAGATCTAGTGCATGCATAATAAATAAAACAAAGTAGAGAAAGATTTTGTTCCTCACATTGTTGTTTTGGACAAGTAAAGGGCACAAGAACAAGACTCCTTCTTGTTCTTATTCTTGAGCTTAATGGTATATGGATGAACTTCCAAAATTTCCAAGTATAGGAAATCTCCTTTTGTTGCACATAGACTTACCCTTAATATCATGAATGTTGTTTTACTAGAACAACAAACAAGATCCCCTTAATATAAGTACTAGACACTTGAAGTTTCTACTTTAGAAACTCAAGTTCAAGTTCTAATCACAAGTTCTATGAAACTTCTAAAGTTTATAAGTGTTTAGTGATTTTAGTGAGATGTTGTGTGTATTTTCTTATGAGATCAACTAGTAGTAAAACAAGAGGAAAACATCCCCTTCTCTACCCACTAAAGCCGGCACCCTTACTTGGGAAGGGAGGGCATGCTTGCTTTTTGTCTTAACAAGATGGTAGGGTGGCTATAGGTGTTTAGGCCAGTAATGATTATGTTAAATCATCATTAGTATATTATTTAAAGCCTAAACCTACCCAACCACCCCACAAAGCTGGTTCCTTCACTTAAGAAGGAGTCCATTTTATAAAATGTGATTCTGTCATTTGTCACACATGTGACATGTGACATGTGACATGTGACATGTGACATGTGACATGTTATCTTATAATATAATTATGTATTTAACTAATTGAAATACAATTTCATGTCAAATAAATTAAACTTAACATTTTAAGTAATAATTTATAATCACATATATATAAAATGGGTGATCTCATATTTGGTTGATATGATCTACAACTAATTGTAATTATGATCAACCAATCATGCTTATCTCAAATGTTTCATAAACATTAAGCATTCTAATATAACAATTATAGAATCTTATTTAATCATATTACAATAAGATATATTTCTCACTCGTAAACTCGTTCTCATTAAGGGATTAATTAATTTGTATCGTTATACAATTAACTAATATACTTGATTAGGGAATCGTCCTTTCGGTGTGACCTCAAGGGATCAACTTACAACCACCGTCATACGACAGTAACGTCAAACTCTAATAAGCCAATCGTTACCGATTAATGTGGATCAGTTGACTATAATGTTTTATCATCCCTTTGTATTCTTGTTAATGAGGTTTAATTAAGTGGTCGCACTATTGTTGAGGACACTCACTCCAACACGTACAACATGTTCCTTCTTCATTACTCTATACCATGACCTCTCCTTGGCCATTTTCTGACTAGGGAATCGATATCATTGGAAAGATCACTCCAGCTGGAACAGGAGGTCACTATTTCATCTTGGTAGCTATCGACTATTTCACCAAATGGGTCGAAGCGGCATCCTATACTAGTCTCAATGCTAAAAACGTTGCAAAATGCATACAAACCAATATCATCTGTCGATATGGTTGCCCACATGAAATCATCTGTGATAACGAAATACACTTCCAGGCTGAGACTGAACAATTGTTGGCCAAGTATAAGATCAAGCATCATCACTCCTCGCCTTATAGACCACAGACTAATGGCGCGGTAGAGGCAGCTAATAAAAATGTCGTCACAATCCTTAAGAAAATGATAGATAATTATCGTGATTGGTCAAGCAAGATAACCTTTACATTATGGGGTTATCGCACTTCAGTTACGACGCCCACTAAGGCCACTTCTTTCTATCTAACCTACGAAATGGAAGCTGTACATCCAGTAAAGCTCGAAATCCCATCTTTGCGCATCCTCTTGGAAAGTCAAATCCCAGAAGCTGATTGGAAAAGAGATAGATATGATGAACTTATCCTCTTGGACGAAAGAAAACTACGTGCATTACATAATGTACAGACATATCATGCATGTATCAAACGAGCCTTCAACAAGCGAGTTAAGCCCAGAAACATCAAAGAAGGAGATTTAGTGCTCAAATCAATCAGAGCTCTCCTACCTGTCGATCCATGAGGGGAATTCAAACCTAATTGGGCTGGACCATTCTTAGTGAAATCCATATTTTTCAGGAGGTGCGGTTAGAATCACAGACCTAGACGGGAATGAATTCGCTAACCCTACCAATCTAGACCAATTGAAATGGTATTACCCTTAGATATACATTAGAAAACCGCACCATGCGTGAACCTCACGTGCCGCTCATGCGACACAAAATAAAACCGCCTCCTAGCCAGTCGATTTTCATGTCTCTATTGCTCTTGCATTTTGACGTTTGGATCATCTTCATGTCATCAAATAAATTTGAGTTGTATTTCTTTAGGAGTAAGTAAAGCTCATGCTACCCTTTTCTAAGTTCATTTACAAGCTCTTGGTTGGAACAATTATCCTTTCACATTTTTTCGAACTACGCGCAAGGTTTGATTTCATTTTTTCTAATGAATACGTAGGCAATCCCTCACACAATTAAACCCATTTTATTTATTGAAATGTGATTCAAAGTACATTTGCATTTGCATTTTAAATTCAACAAGAATAATAAAAGAAAAACCTTTGATTTCTTAACTAACTTAACCTTTATTCATTATTCCAAAATTAATAATAGAATCTTACATATTATAAAATGCCGAAATAAAGCTAAGTTAGGATTCTAAAAAAATCCCATCTTTTATTACAACTCAAAAATAATACTAATACTACATAATATAAATTGACTAAGGCTACTCTTCCATCTTGCCTTTGTCTTTGTCATCCTTCTTGTCTCAACCACAAGGTGGACGCTCCTGCGTTACCTCAGATCTAATCACCAATGGTCTTTCTCGCGGTCTTGTATTCCTATGTCTATCTATCACCACCCTTGCATCAGGATTAGTTCTCGACCTCTTCGCTGGATGCGTGACTAGGAATCCGGCTTCTTCCTCCTCTTCGGTCAAGTATTTCGACCTTTCCTTACCAGATTCATAGATATTGCAATCCACAGGTTCACGTTTCCTAAGTCTCTCGCGCTCTTATGGAATAGTAGCCTCCCCCCACCTCGGGTATGAGTCGGATACCCATAAGGAGCCAACAAGAGAGGGTATGAACCATGTGTTCCTTTGTACCCATCTAGTTGCCCATTCTCTACATGACTCTGCAGTATGAGCCAAAGCAGTTTGAGGAACGGTGTCAAGTTGGGGGATCCTCTGTTTGAAGCCCTCTTGCCTCGCCAGTCTTTCAGGAAAAATGCATACCATGAATTCCAAGCCAAGAACGCGAAGTGCCCGAATCGAATCTAAAGATGATACTCCAGTAACCACCCTAAGGTGCCACCATGGCACAACCCACCTTATCAAAGGGCCACCTTCACCCTTCAGCTTGTTCTCCCAATAGTTGGGAATCCTAGAGAAGTCTACCATATAGAGCCTAGTCCTCATGGTAATGGATCGAGCACGATATCCTCGCACATCAACTGAGGGCTCGATCAATCGCAGGCGATCCATCAGCCATATCTGCAACACAAAAGAAGTTCGTCAAAATAAACGACAAAAAATAAATGAAAAAAACAAATGAAAAAAAAAGAAAGAAAAAAAGGTTCTTACTTGCAAAATGACGGGACTCCCCAGATATGGAAACTCGTGGTTAGCCTTTATATTATCAAGGCCAAGAATAATCTCCCCTAGGTAAAGACAAGCTTGGCTCTTGCGCAGCTCCATTTGCTCCACCAAGCTCAAGAAAAGAGGATCCCCTCTCATTTCCTTGTCAATGTGCTCTTGGAAGATGTAGCTATGCAAAAGGCATAACCCAAAGGCCCTGCGCCTCGCAACATAAGATAAGGAAGGGTCTCCCCTATTTATGAATCGGTTCAGAAAATCATGCATGCGGACACCCTTTGAGGTGACATAGCGGTCTACCTCAGCTTTGGTCAACCAAAGGAAGTCCCTAGTTTTGTTCTTATACCCTTGAGAGATAAGAAGCATAACTGGAGCAAATACATGTAATTCTGGGTCCCAATATTTAAGACATGCATCTAAGAAGGGCCTTACTACTTTCACTAGCTTTAAGGTTAAGATGGTCCTTAGATTGACCGCACCCATGTTGTGTTTCTCTACGTTAGTGAACTCATTTGCCAGTCATTAGAGTTTGTTTGGAGTCCGGGTCAAAAACCGCTTTATTTTCTAATAACCGTCTTACAAAACCGAGTCTGAACGCTCAAAAATATTCCAGATATTTTAATATTTCAAAACTTATTTTTTTTGGTAAAATATATTCGTATTTTATAGAAGAGTATTCGAGATCTACCGCAATTCCTACAAAGAAACACGGAAATCTTTTGTTTATGGTAGGAGACAACTCAGGAAGTAACGCAGCAGGTACTGCGCCACTTCCAAGAGTCGCAGTGCCTGCTGCGCCACTTCCAAGAGTCGCAGTGCCTGCTGCGCCTCTTCCCCAGCTCTGTTTTCCTGTTTCCACAATATTTTCTAGATTTCGTATTCCAAAACTCTTCGGATTTCTCCCTATATAAGGAGAGGTTCGTGCAAACTTTCAAAGCACGCGAGTGTCCGCCCTTCTCTTCTCTCTTTGTATTCTAGACCTTGCTCTAAGCTTATTGACAACTACGTGTTTGATCAATCGACCACGTAAGCTCAGATCCTTCTGGGTACCTGTCTCGTTTTGCATTGACCTACCAATTTGACCAACTCAACCAAATTAATCAACTTTAATCAATCGATTTCCTCTTTCGGGGGCATTTTCATTACATCGAGTCGAGCTATCGCTAAAAGACAACTTAGTTAACTCGTTTTGTCAAACAAGTTAGTCTAAGGGTGTAATAATCCCGTCTTGTATCTTATTTTTTTGTATTGAATAAGTAATATAAGATTTATGTCGGATTCATTTTAAAATCGTTTTTAAACCTTTTTTTTATAATTAGTCTTCCATAAATTACCTTTTAACATTACTTCATATTTGTTTATCTAGTTCTTGACTTAGATCCCTAATAGTTGATATTAGTGGGTTTTTGTCGTCTTTAATTCGAGATTGTGTCTTAAAAGGTTAGATTCGTTTATATCTAGTCCTTAGATCTGTCATTGATATAGTTTAGTATAGTTAAAATCTATTAAAACACTTCAATCCGACTTCTAGATAAATAATAAACCGTAAACATACAAACAAACACTAAATAATCGCGATTCTGGCTTCACAGCCAGAGCCGAGCTCAAGAACAGACGCAGGAAAGGGTGCACCTCTTCCAAAGGACGCACCACCTAATGCACCTATTTTGGGTTGTGTTCTGCCTCTGAACTTCCTAGCTTGCTTCGACTTAGTTTAACTTGTTAAGTAAATCGACTATAAATCGTATTATCGTTGTTAATCTGATTCGTTTAAATTTATTTTTAAGTTTTCTTATTTATTTTCTTTCTTTCAAAATTCGTCTTTCAAACATATTTCCGACATAGATCCCTCGAATTCGTTGTAATCTTTATTCATTATTAATTTATTCTCTTGTAATCATTGTATGATTTATTGCTTTTTCACTTATCAATTGAATCTAAACCTTACTTTGACCCAATTGATTGCTAACATACATGTCAACTGACTAGTCTTAACTCACATGCTAGGATCAAAACTTGGATGTTGCATAGCATGCATATAACCGAAACGATTTATGACAATTCGTAAGTTTATCATCCAGTGATAGCTCAAACACTTGTGTCTACCCCTTGGTCGTCATCTACGCACCGATACGGTCGTTTTGACAGTCATTAGAGTTCATTTGGAGTACGGATCGAAAACCGGTTCATTTTCTAGAAACCGTTTTAAAATGCCGAGTCGGGACGCTCTAGAATATTCTGGATATTTTATTAAATCTTAAAATTCTATCTGTTTGATAAAATATATGTCGTATATTTTAAAAAGGAAGTATAGATCTACCGCAATTCCGTAATAGAAACCTGGAAATCTTTCTTCCGCATAAGGAAACCTCTAGGGAAATAACGCAGCAGGTGTTGCGTCCCTTTGGAGGATCGCAGCTCCTGTTGCGCCCCTTCCCCACCCTATTTTCTCCGTTTTCAGAATATTTTTGTGATAAGTTTGAGTTATTCCAAAATTCTTCACATTTTCTACTACAAAAGGAGAGCTTCGATCTCACTTTTTAGGCACGCGAGTGTTCCGCCCTTCTCTTCTCTTCTCACTTTTTAGACATTGCTCTAAGCTTTCGACATCTACGTGCTTGATCAATCGACCACGTAAGCTCAGATCCTTCTCAGTACCCGTCACGTTGCATGACCGACCTATTTGACCACTACACAATCAACTAATTCAATCAATTTAAATCCTCTAACGAGGATACTTTTTACATATTTTCGAGTCGAGCAGTCATTAAATGTTAACTTAGTTAATCTCGTGTCGTCAAACATGTAAGTCTGAGGGTGTAAATCCCATATTTTTATTTGTTTTATTTATTTTTTGTTCAATTAATGTAAGATTCACGTCAGAAGTAAAATCAAAACCAATTTCAAAACAAAACCTCTTTTACAAAACCTTTTTTAGGAGTCATCTGACGTCGAGAAGAAAAGCAGTAGCAGCTGCGCCTTCTGGAAGGATCGCAGCGCATGCTGCGCCTCCTGGAAGGATCGCAGCGCATGTTGCGCCTCTTCCAGATACTGCCCTTCTCCTGCTCTTCTTCTTCTTCCTCTGGTTCCTGCGATTTTATTATTTTATTCCTTTTCTTTTTTATAGTCTTTCATATAAAACGATTCGTCCTAAATTCCTAATAATTCGATATTAGCGGATTTTTGTCTGTAAGTCAAAATTGGGTCTTGGAGATTCGATTTGTTCATATCAAGTCTCTGGAATTCGTTATTGATACAAATTATAGTAATTAACATGTTAAACCACTTCTACTTGAGTTATAAGTCGATAATCAATCGTAAATATACAAAAGAATGTTAACTACTCGCGATTTTGACTTCACAATTAGAATTCAACTCAAGAACAGGCGCAATGAGTCCTCCGCCAGCTGTTGGTGCGCTTGTTCTGGGTTGACTTCTGTCCCTGAACTTCCGTTCTCGCTTTGACATAGCTTTAATTGCGTATTTAACTAACTATTAGTCGTAATATCGCTCCATAATCTGTCTTTTAGTTTTCTATTCTTTTCTTTTTCTCTAAATCTCCGTTTTGGATATATTTATGACGTGGATCCCGTAATCCTTTGTAATCCGCTGTAATCTTATTCATTGTAACTATATGATTTTTTTTCTCTCTCATATGCAATTAATTCTAAATTCCCAATTTCGACATAATTGAGTGCTAATTACGTGTCCACCGACATAGTCTAATTCACATGCTAGGATTAAAACGTTGGATGTTGCATTGCATACATATAATCGATAACATATCAAGTACGAACGATTTCGCTAATCATTAGTAGAGGGCGCTATCGACGCGGGCGGGATTAGGTGTTCGATTAAAGAGCTTCCTAATACGTACCCTCACCCCTTACTCCTGATCTCTGTGAACATCCGTGTTCATTGGCATCCACGAGAGTCATTCTAGACATAGAATGCTAAAGGTAACAAGTTCTTAGTGTTCATGTCATCACTTTGTGTCCTGACATGGCATAGAGTATTCGAACGGTTCCAATTTTCCATAAAAATTGGTGGCGATTACACAAATGCGTATTCTTACGCTTGTCCCCCAAGCGCGCCCCTCCGTGGTTCCCCCGTGTACCACAAAAGGTATCCAAGAATGGTCTGGAGATCTGATTCATAAGATCCATGAACACTGTCGGTGCCTTAGTCAACCCAAACGGCATCACCACATACTCATAATGACCATACCTCGAACGAAAAGCTCTCTTTGAAATGTCATTATCCTTAATCCTCGGCTAATGATAACCTGACATCAAGTCAATATTTGAGAACACCCTAGCCCCACTCAACTGATCAAACAAATCATCAATCCTAGGTAATGGGTATCTATTCTTCACTCTAACATGGCTCAGTTCACGGTAATCAATGCATAACCACAAATTGTGATCCTTCTTCTTTACGAACAACAATGGTGTGCCCCACGGTGAAACACTTGGTCTGATATACCCCTTATCTAGTAGTTCATACAACTGCTTCTTCAATTCTTTGAGCTCCTTTCGATCCCATACGGTACGGGGCCTTAGAGATAGGACCCGTTCCCGACTTCAACTCCACACTAATATCAATGTCTCCCTTCGGAGGTAATTCGGGTATCTCATCCACAAAGAAATCCTCAAACTCATTCACCACCTCTTCTGCGCTGCCGATGGCTCCTCTAATCTGGTTTCCCTCACATGACATAGATACATTGGGCACCCCTTCCTCAGGTAAGTCTTCAAGGTAATCGCCGCAATTAACTTAACATTTGGCTTCTCTACAAAGCCTCGGTAAGACACTCTAACCCCCTTTGGACCCCTCAAAAACACCTTCTTTTGATGACAATCAATGCTTGTCTTATACTTTCCCAACCAATCCATCCCGACTATGACCTCAAACCCGTCTAATGGAAACTCAAACAAATTTATAGGAAAATGCACCTGCCCCACGATCATAGACACTCCCTTGAATAATTTACAACAAGACACGAGCTCCCCCGATGATATGAACACCTCTTCTTTTACTAACTCACTCTCCCCAAGACTCCACACAAAGGCATGACTCTTTCACACGAAATAATGGTTCGCCCCCAAAGCAAACAAAAAAAAAGATTGTACATTATTAATGAGAAAAGTACTAGTCACCACTTATGCATCGTCCTCAGCTGCTTGCTTGTCCATCATAGGGATGACAATGGATCTCGGATCCTATCCAGATCTTGGGATTCATATCCTAATGGGTCGGATCTGGATCACAATATTTTAGATCCAGTGGATATGGATATGGATCGGATCCTTATGCGTAGAAGTGGATTCAGATATGGATCCATACTGTCGAGATCCAGATCTTACCCTAGATCCATTTTTATTTTATTTTGAAATATAAATTTAAAAACAAGTTAAATAAATAGAAAAACTATATCTATTTCGTAAAGTTTTTCATAAACTAAGCTATGAATACTTTCCCACTAATATTTTTCGGTAGAAAAAAATCTTTTTTATCACTACTTTATTTTATGAATTTTTGTTTCGATATCTTTACAACTTTATTTTTAACATTTGTATTCTAATGTAAGAAAATAGTATGTTGAGTTATAATATAACCCGAAAACTAGTATTTGAATATATGCAAAATATATATTTTTTTATTATAAAATGGATACGGGATAGATCCAGATCCAGTCCAGATCCATAGGATATGGATATATGGATCTAATAATTTCAGACCTATGGATATGGACCTGATCTGGATCCATACAGGATATAAGGATATGGATCTGGATCCCATAGGAACCGATCCATTGTCATCGCAAGTCCATCATGAACAGTTTACCACTGTTCTTATGACCTCCACCCTGTACTGTGCTAGCTGATGTTGTAGATTTGGATGCCGAACATTGATTCACATTGTTTGGGCACTGATAGTTCCCACCATTTCAGTTATAACCACTGCCACCAGCGGTCTGACCACCCTGCCTATTCCACGATACTGATGGATGGTTACTCGCCATGCTATGACCCGGGCCATGTGAATAACTCCACTCATAAAACTGCTGATATCCTCCACCCTCTACTGCAGTTGGACACACGAACGCGTTATGACCTAAGCCACCAAAACTATGGCACCTAACTCCATAAGTCTTGCTAAATGCACGACCTCCTCTCCCACCTTAATGTTGTCCTCTGCCATAGCCACCACCCCCAGAATAAGATCGAGCATGGCTAAAGTTACCCCCAGAATAACTAAGGAAGCGAAGGAGGCTATGAATGTAAAGAGGAAGGCTTGCTATGAATGTTGTCCTCCTGATCTATCGCTCCCCGCCTTCCTCTTTACATTCATAGCCTCCTTCGCTTCCTTAGTCATATCCACCATTCGTTCTGCTTACCAAGCCTTATCATATGTAACCTTTAGGTCGGAAATCACCCCCGCATGTAGTTTATCCGTGACCCTAAAGATAAATCCCTTATCGAACTTATCCGCCAGAGCCTTCAGACTCCATTGCATATCATCCGTATAACTCCTCAGTTCGGTGAACTTGTTATAGTAATCCGTAACGGACATCTCCTACGTCATCCTGAAAGAGTCAAACTTAGCCATCATCTTACCCCTAAGGTGCTCCAGCACAAAATCCGTCCTCATTTTTTTATTTAAATTCCTCCCAAGGTACGAAATCATCCCCTTAGTTTGTGAAATACTCCCTCATAGATATCCTCTCACGAAACAACCATTTCTCCACTTGACCTCTTAAGTAGAACGCAGTCTAATCTACTTGAAAATGTACAGGACACTTGAAAACCTCAAAGCTACTCTCCATTTTACGGTGCCTGTTGTCTAGCATATTTGGTGCACATGTACCCTCATAGGTAGTTGGTCGGTGACGGGCAATAGTCGTGCTTATTGAAGTAGCATCAACTACCACCCCCCGGTCTCTCCCCACGTTCTTTAAGGCATCGCTGAGCACCTCATTCTGCTCAATCAACTGAGCTACCTCCTCTTGGCTCAATTCAACGGCTCAAGTCATGACGTTAGCTTTCTTTGGCAGCATAGTAACTTTAATAAGAATAGGGTAAACGTAAGCACATAGCCTACGACTCAAAATGATATCAAACTTGCCACTAACGCACTCGGTCGAGTGCAATAAGACACTCGGCCGAGTCCCACACACTCGATCGAGTACACATCGTACTCGGTCGAGTTCACAAAAATATAATCTACCTAAAAGAAGAAGAAAGGAGAAAAGAGGAAGGTGGAATGATCACTGAGTGAAGGGGGGCATACTTGAGGGCTGGGCGTGCGGATAGATTGGCCGAGATGACTAGGGAGAAAAAGAAGGAGAAAGGAGAAAAGAGGAAGGTGGAATGATCAGTGAGTGAAGGGGGTTAAGGTAGTAGGAAACCTACATATAAGCAAATTTATAGCTATCTTGGTTATAACTTTAAAGAAACAATTCAAGAAAGATCTACCTCAAATAACACAAGACTCAAGATGGAGGATTTTTGTGATGAAGATGAAGAGATGATCCGTATACTGAAGATCTTTGTGAAGATTAGATAGTATAGGTCGTCATTCGGTAACAATTCCATTAGAGTAATTTTAAGTTTGTAAAGTTATGACTCACTTATAACTTTACATACTAAAGTTCAAAGTTAAAGCTTTAACCTATAACTTTGGATGATAAGAGTTGATGCATGATTTTGAAAATAAATATTTTAAATGTTTTCAAAAAGAGAAAGAGTATTTTTATATTTATCAAAAGTTTTATTAGAGGATATATTTATGAGATTCTATTGGTTAGTAATACAACTTATGAGTTGTCATGCTACCTAGGATTTCTAATATATTCTATCTCAATTTGTTGTTAACCTAATAAGCCCACCTAGTGGTTGTGCCACCTAGGGTTTCGTGAAACCTAAGGATTGTGCCTCCTAGGGTTTCGTGACAATGAGGATTTTGGCCTCTATAGGTTTGTTTCCTTGTTTACCTTAACCTAGGATTATAATAATATCTTTACAACAATATTTTAAGATATTAAAGATAAATATATTTCTAAAAGATAAAGCAAATAATATTTTGATATATTAAAGATAAATATATTTCTAAAAGATAAAGCAAATAATATTTTGAGATATTAAAGATAAAAATCTTTCTTAAAGATAAAGCTAGGGTTTTAGATTTTATATCTCCTATGCTTCTATTATAAATACTCTTTCCATCTCAAACATTAACAACGACTTTGATATACACATTGAGAGAATTTTTACAAATCGTTTTTAAAGCAAACCTTGAGCAAAATATTTATTGTTTTTAGTGTTTCTTTTTCGAAAATAGTCGTGCATCTTCTTTGTCAATCGCTCACGTGAAATACGTTTTTGGATAATAGTACATCACATAATCTTACTTATTCTTTAACGAGAATCCTTGTGAGTTATATTGTACTTTCTTATTAACGTAAGATAGTATAGAGTATTTAGCGATACTCACCTTGAGTTATAATCATAGTTGATTATACGAGTGGGTTGATAATTTTTGTAATCCGGAGAAAGGTACTAAAGATTATTAATCGAGAATAGTGGACGTAGGTTTCAACTTGTGAAACTGAACCACTTCAAAAATCACGTGTGCCTCTCTTTACTTTTCGTTATTTCGTTACTAGTACTTACTTTGATTAATTAATTAGTTGATTTTAATCTATAAGATCAAATAATTAATTACATATCATATAAATCGAAAAAGTGGGGCTAGTTTTTTAATACTCAATTCCCCCCCCCCCCCCCCCATCTTTCGTATTCGATCAATAGACTCTGCAGTAACCATCATCAACAATCATCATCAACAATACAAATCATCAATCAACACACAAAAATACTGAGTAGGAAAACCCTACCTCAAAGCAATCCGCAACAAGGCACGTAAGACTAGAATTCCCCCTCTACGAATTTTCCTCCTAACAACATACAATAATCTAATCAACAATAATCTAACTCCCCATCCCCAAATCATATTAGGGTTTCACTAAGACTACCCCAACAATACTAAATAGATTAGAGATAGGGATACTTACGACGATATTGATGCAAAAGGAATAACTATGACGAACCACAATAGGAATCACGAGCTTTGTGATAAATTAGAATTATTGGGGGTATTTTTGAGAGTGTTTAGGGTTTTTAATGAGTGTTTAACCAAAGGATTAATATATACAACCCCTTAATCATCGTAATTGTGACAACCCTCGCGATAGCGGAAATAAAACATAACAAGCATGCAATTATATAGCGGAAAATACAAGATTTTTGAAACTTTTTACATGCCAAGAGGAAAGTACGAGGAGTGTCAAATAAATACAAACCAAAGTATGAAATACTACAAGGAGACATAGTCTCTCAAAACGTACTCAAGGCATAAGTAAAGTCTAGTAAACTAGCTAAGAACGTCAAGGGGTGAATCGTCAAAGGCCAACGCCCGCTAGCTCACACACGAACCCAAAAAAGCAAGTAAAGATCCAACCATGCAACCTGTACATTCATAAAATATGAACGCCACAGTCAGTGGGGAGTAACTCCGGGTTCTCCCAGCCATATCACAAGTAAACATACATAAACGATAATTAAACATGCATAAACGTATATACAAGTGAATCATGTGAAGTACAAACATACATTTCAAGATAATATGATATAAGTATGTGAAATACCAAACAATAAACACCATGTTATGAACCGATTTGGGAATGACACCCTTAGGCAACTATGTACACACTAGGGCGTGCATCTCACCGTTAGTGGCATATACTTGATAAGGTAGAGACTCAACATACAAACCAATACAACCATCTATTTCATACAAGAATCCAACCCAATATTCACATACGATCCAATCTTTATATACAACCATTCAAACATACGAATCTAGCAATATAACTCTCACGGTAAATGACACGCACTAGCATCATGTACAATAGCAAGACAAGTCAATGTAAGTCCACGAGATAAGACATTTTCCTGAACCGTATACGATAAGACGTTTCATATACTCATGACATAGACAAACATGTCCACGGGGTAAGACGTTCTCCTGAACTATGTGCGATATGACGTGTCGAACACACAATACTCTAATCCTCTCGGTAGCGCGACGATAATAATACGGTCCTAGTCTAAACCTGGCCAGACTCTCGGGATAAGACGTTTCCCGATTCGACATGTGGTATGACGTACCACAACCAAGACTCGATCAACACCATGGACGTCGAGCACCCAAATTCGGCAAAACTACGCGAAAGAGGCGGAAGGAGATCTATAGTCAAAGTCAAGAAAGTACGCTACATGCAATGACACCACCTCGCAAGGATACAACATTTGACGGTCGGGTCGATCAACGCATTACGTTCACCTCCTAACAACGTCGTCATATCCCCACTAAACAAATGCACAACGACATCACAGTTACACCTCATCGCTTCGACATTTAAGTCTAACGAGTATAAAGTGTGACCGGGAAATGAGAGTTCAAAACCGTCATTAAATGACATTCAAAACATAACATAAGTCAGAATCGACTCAAAGGGGAAAAATAAGAAAAACCATCATAAAACATGTAAATAAAACATGTGAGATAATAAATATTCTAAACATGAATATTTAATGTCATTACGTAATTTTTATAAGATAAACAAACCATACAAACTATTACATGTGAAGACAAGTGGAGAAGAAATGAGAAAAAGACATAGGGGGTCTCAGCCGGTCAGGTGGACCGGCTGCCGGGTACCCAACTGGCACTACGACAACACTTAATAACAATAATAATTTACAGGGGACTCCCAGCCGGTGGGTGTGCCCGGCTGGCGGCTACCCGGCTGGGATCATAGCACAAATTGGAAAAATGATGAAAAAGGGGAAGAGGGGAAATCTCAGCCGGTGAGACCGGCTGAGACTCACAGTCATCCAAAATATCAACCAAACTTACAAGGGTGCCCAGCCGGTTGGGAGGACCGGCGGCCGGTCGGCCGGCTGGGACTCACACTTCACCAAAAACACCAAAATTGTCCAATTCACATCAGGGGGTTCCCAGCCGGTGGGGGTGACCGGCGGCCGGTGGGCCGCCAGGGACAACGTAATCGAAAAACAAGCTTCAACATCAACCAATACTCCAAATGTTTTGATACCCATTTAATTCAAACATCAAGTATCAACAATAAACCCATTTAATGCATTCCAAACATGACCAATCATTATACAAGATCAATTAAGACAAACAAAAGGCACATTTATTACTCAATTCAAGTTCAAGCATGATAAGAAGACAAAATTAACAAGATAAATATACTTAGAATAAGATTAGTGAAAGATAAGCATATGAGGTGAATTCATACATATGGATGAACAACTAACACATATCTATATGAAATTAAGGTAAAGATTCTATCTTTCACTAAATAAGACTACAATTAACACTTAAAAAACATATTGATATCGAGTAACCCTTCACCGTTACCTTTTTGCCTTTTCACTCGTCTTCTAGCTCTTCCTCCACTAGGTAGTAGTCCTTGTCGGGATCTTGAAGGTCTCCTCCTACAAATTTATATAAAAAGATGACTCTTTCACCTTGAGAAAAAGATGAGAAAATGAAAGTCACAAAGACGGGATTTTTATTACCTTAATAGAAAGAGAAGGAGAAAAGAAGAAGAACTAGCAAGAATTAATGAATTTGGGTAAGAATTGAGTGAGATATGGTAGGATTTGTGTGGAAAGGTTTTGGAGTTCAACAATGGTGAGGGAGGTTAGGGTTTTATGTTTCTTAGAGGAAGAAGATGATGAATAGTGTGCTGAGAGTTTGAGTGGAAAAATGTGAGTATGGGTTGGTCTTTTGGGTGGGTTGAAGGGATTAGGCCCAAAATTGCAACGTAAGGCCTAATCACACGAAATTTCGAGTAGAGTCCGATTATGGACTCGGATTTGCTAGATTAGACACGGAAAGCTAAGTTCTAATCTAAATCTAAAATTAAGCTAACTAATACTAATATAATATTATTAAATTACGGCGGCTAAGATTACGGGTGTTACAGTAATTAAAAACCCCTTCAAAAACTCGTCAGAACGGTGTACTCGGTCGAGTGCACAAAACACTCGGCCGAGTACACTGCACTCGGTCGAGTACTTACCATACTCGGCCGAGTGCCACTTAGGTAGAAAGGTGCCTAAGTGACATACTCGACCAAATAACACCCATTCAACCGAGCACAGACACCACCCGGTCAAGTACGCTCTACTCAATTGAGTACCAACTTGACAGAATACAGAGTATTAAAATTAGGGTATGTCAGTGGGGCAGGCACAAGTGGATACTGACCCGCATCCGCCCTAGGTGGGGCGGGTATGGGTAGAGTTTTGGCGAGTGGTGGGGGCAGGTACAGGTACAAAAATTATACCTGCCATGGGTAGTGGGACGGGGATGATTTTTGCGTCTTACCCACTTCATATCTGCCTACCCGCCAATCATAAAAAAATTAATGGTATTATGTTAATAATAGCTAATTTTTAAAGTTTTTTTACTAACTTCTTTTGGTGGAAAACTAGAATAATGAAGATAAAATCAAAAAATTGGAAATTAATAGTGATTAAACCAACTTTTGCGAAACACTTTATCAAATAAAATTATTGTGTAGCGGGTTAATTTGTAAGTGGGGCGAGTACGGTTTTATATTTCTACTCGTTGGGGCGGGTATGGTTTTGGAAACTTGTACTCGCCATGGGTACTTTGTATAGCGTATAACCACTGCCTATGTGTCTAAGACCTGGCCAGACTCTCGGTGCTCTAACTGTACACCAAATGACACTTGGGGCCCATAGCGTATAAGCAATGCCTTTACTTATCCCTAAACATAGACTAAAATAAACCCCAAACTGGGTGGCGTTATTTCATTTCGATAGTATATAACTGATACTACCGTCATCTATTCAAACTAGCCAACAAACCATAGAACAATATAACTGACTGTCCTACTACAATGCGTGAATAAAATCACGACTAAATTCTTAGAACAGTGTACCTGACTGTCCTAATATCATATGAATAACAGTAACCAACGACATATGCAATCACTATGTTATAATTGAATAGAGTATAACCCATCATATAAAACAAGTATTAACGATAGATTGAGGTTACATTATCCTCAGCACAAAACCTAAGGTTACATTAACCTCAACACATAACCTAAGGTTACATTAACCTCAACACATAACCCGAGGTTACGTTAGCCTCTATACAAAACCTAAGGTTACATTAACCTCAACCTTAATCTTGACACAAGACATGAGGTTACATTAACAACAAGTATAAGCTTGACATAAAACATGAGGCTACATTGATCTCAACTATAACCTTGTGGAATACGAGATGATGGCGGAGATCCAATACAGAGCGGCAACAATGCGTGGGAGCACAAGGAGTGCGCGTGGGGTGCATTTCTTCTGGACAACACAATACTGTGAAATGCATATCTCTCTTGTTCTTGTCCAAATGATATGTGCAACCTACTTTTGGAAAGCTAAGATCATAAGCTTTCATCTCTATTTGACCTTGTGTAGATAAGAGCTCTATAACTAAAGATATCTTGTTTTGAAGTCAACCCTTATGCATGTGAGTCTCAAGTCTTCATCATGTACCGATATTTGTATCTCAAGGCCTCACCGAAACCGTCACTTGGAATTCACCTCATATATGTCTTTGGAATTAGCTGGACGATATCATGTTTTGATAATATCACATGAAAAGGGTTTCTACGATCCGAATCATCGGAACAAGAGGAGACACTGACCATAAAGCATGGGCTGCTATGGGCTAAGAGGGAACAAACTTTACACATAAAAATCTCACCTAACCACTTTTTAGATTCTCTTACAGATCTTCAGGATCGTTTCAAGAAGCCACTACTCTATTAATATGGTTATTAGTTATATCTTAGAATTAGTAAAGTATTTTCATTGTATTACTTTTCGTTATATCCTTAGACCCTTGAACCTTCTAGCACATAATATCGCAAAGAATTTTTGCATCTTTCATGTACGATTACTTTTTTATGCATCTGTAAAAGAAATAACAAAAAGAAAAAAGATGAAAGGTGTTATAATTACCATATTCCTTTAGCTATCGTCTTTCGCACTTTGGCCATTTTACATTTAATTTTTTTTTATCATCCATCCTTACAGGGGCGGACCCACGTGGGGTCCTATGGGGTCACGTGCCACCCATAAACAAAAAAAAATCAAAAATCTGGAAAAATTAGAACTCAGACAGCCTTCCTCAATCCTTATTATGTCTTATACATTTATACCACATAATAAGAAAGTAAGAAATAACCTTAAACCTCCACCACCCAACTCCCAAGCCACCCACCAGTCAGCCTGTAACACCCGGAAATGTACCCTATTTTTCTAGTAAAAATATTTTACGGACTCTTTTCAGCGAATTTTAGTTTTAATCGTAAATTTAATTTTCCGAGTCGAATTTAGAATTTCCGAGTTCGTATTTGGAATTTCCGCGAGATTCCATGAGAATCCCGTCTTAAGGCGAGTTTGACTTTTCTTGACTTTTGAGCCGCCTTTGACTTTCGTTGACTTTCTCCTTCATATACTCCCTTCCTCACCCTAAACCTAATTCATTTTCCACTTACTCTTCTTCCTCACCTTAAACACCAAAAACCTTGCCTCCATTTTGATCCGTCTTAGATTCGTCACTACGCCTTCATTTCTTGCTCAAATTCACGTAAGTTCGTCTTATTCTTCCCCTCTCATCTTCCTCTATCTGTATTGGTAATAAAATTACCGTCTTTCTCGCTTTTTA
The DNA here is from genome assembly GCA_022085475.1 of Heliosperma pusillum. Taxonomy (NCBI): domain Eukaryota; kingdom Viridiplantae; phylum Streptophyta; class Magnoliopsida; order Caryophyllales; family Caryophyllaceae; genus Heliosperma; species Heliosperma pusillum. The sequence continues at coordinate 71,800 of JAIUZE010075015.1, forward strand.
AATTATCCGTCTTTCTCAAGATGAATGATATTCATCTTTAATTATGTAATTGTATGTAGGTGGAGACTAGGAAGGTTTAGAAACCGTTTAAAGACGCGAAAAGGTAACGGTGAAGGGTTACTCGATATCATTTACGTGTTTTATGTGTTTTCTAGGCTAGTAATCGTATTTAGATTATGGTTAGTATGCTTAGGACTTGTGTTGTTGTTGTTGGTTGTTGTTAGTTGTTAATTGATATGAGAATTGATGGTTTGTGATG
>JAIUZE010075016.1:0-29777 GCA_022085475.1 Heliosperma pusillum
ACTCATGTCCACACAAGGAGTTACAATGAAACAATGGGTAATGAAGCAAGGAAGACTCATTGTTCACACAAGGAGTTACAATGCAACAATGGGTAATGAAGCAAGGAAGACTCATTGTTCACACAAGGAGTTACAATGTAACAATGGGTAGTGAAGCAAGGAAGACTCATTGTTCACACAAGGAGTTACAATGAAAACAGTGGGTAATGAAGCAAGGAAGACTCATTGTTCACACAACGAGTTACAATGTAACTATGGGGTAATGACGCAGCAAGGAAGACTCATTGTTCACACAAGGAGTTACAATGCAAACAATGGGTAATGAAGCAAGGAAGACTCATTGTTCACACAAGGCGTTACAATGCAACAATGGGTAATGAAGCAAGGAAGACTCATTGTTCACACAAGGAGTTACAATGAAACAATGGGTAATGATGCAAGGAAGACTCATTGTTCACACAACGAGTTATAATATAACAAAGGGTAATGAAGCAAGGAAGATTCATTGTTCACAAAAAGAGTTACAATGCAACAATGGGTAATGAAGGAAGGAAGACTCATTGTTCACACAAGGAGTTACAATGCAAACAATAGGTAATGAAGCAAGGAAGACTCATTGTTCACACAACGAGTTACAATGCAAACAATGGGTAATGAAGCAAGGAAGAATCATTGTTCACACAAGGAGTTACAATGCAAATAATGGGTAATGAAGGAAGGAACACTCATTGTTCACACAAGGAGTTACAATGCAAGCAATGGGTAATGAAGGAAGGAAGACTCATTGTTCACACAAGGAGTTACAATGCAAACAATGGGTAATGAAGCAAGGAAGACTCATTGTTCCCACAAGGAGTTACAATGCAACAATGGGTATTTAAACAAGGAAGACTTATTGTTCACACAAGGAGTTACAATGCAAACAATGGGAAATGAAGCAAAGAAGACTCATTGTTCACATAAGGAGTTACAATGCAAACAATGGGTAATGAAACAAGGAAGACTCATTGTTCCCACAAGGAGTTACACTTCAAACAATGGGTAATGAAGCAAGGAAGATGCATTGTTCACACAAGGAGTTACAATGTAAATAATGGGTAATGAAGCAAGGAAGACTCATTGTTCACATAAGGAGTTACAATGCAAACAATGAGTAATGAAGCAAAGAAGGCTCATTGTTCACACAAGGAGTTACAATTCAAACAATGAGTAATGAACCAAAGAAGACTCATTGTTTACACAAAGAGTTACAATGCAAATAATGGGTAATGATGCAAGGAAGACTCATTGTTCACACAAGGAGTTACAATGCAACAATGGGTATTGAAACAAGGAAGACTTATTGTTCACACAAGGAGTTACAATGTAAATAATGGGTATTGAAGCAAGGACGACTCATTGTTTACGCAAGGAGTTACAATGCAAATAATGAGTAATGAAGCAAAGAAGACTCATTATTCACACAAGGTGTTACAATGCAAACAATGGGAAATGAAGCAAGTGAAGGACTCATTGTTCACACAAGAGTAAATGCAACAAATTGGGTATTGAAAACAAGGAAGAATTATTGTTCACACAAGAGTTACAATGCAAACAAGGGGTTAATGAAGCAAAGAAAGACTCATGTTCACATAAGGAGTTACAATGCAAACAATGGGTAATGAAACAAGGAAGACTCATTGTTCCCACAAGGAGTTACAATGCAAACAATGGGTAATGAAGCAAGGAAGATGCATTGTTCACACAAGGAGTTACAATGTAAATAATGGGTAATGAAGCAAGGAAGACTCATTGTTTATACGAGGAGTTACAATGCAAACAATGAGTAATGAAGCAAAGAAGACTCATTATTCACACAAGGAGTTACAATGCAAACAATGGGTAATGAAGCAAGGAAGACTCATTGTTCACACAAGGAGTTACAATGCAACAATGGGTATTGAAACAAGGAAGACTTATTGTTCACACAAGGAGTTACAATGTAAACAATGGGTAATGAAGCAACGAGGACTCATTGTTCAAATAAGGAATTACAATGCAAACAATGGGTAATGAAACAAGGAAGACTCATTGTTTCCACAAGGAGTTACAATGCAAACAATGGGTAATGAAGCAAGGAAGACTCATTGTTCACACAAGGAGTTACAATGCAAACAATGGGTAATGAAGCAAGGAAGACTCATTGTTCACACAAGGAGTTACAATGCAACAAGGGGTATTGAAACAAGGAAGACTCATTTTTCACACAAGAAGTTACAATGCAAACAATGGGTAATGAAGCAAAGAAGACTCATTGTTCACACAAGGAGTTACAATTCAAACAATAGGGATTGAAGCAAGGAAGACTCATTGTTCACACAAGGAGTTACAATGCAAACAATAGGTAATGAAGCAAGGAAGAATCATTGTTCACACAAGGAGTTGCAATGCAAATAATGGGTAATGAAGCAAGGAAGACTCATTGTTCACACAAGGAGTTACAATGTAACAATGGGTAATGAAGCATGGAAGACTCATTGTGCACACAAGGAGTTACAATGGAACAATGGGGTTTGAAACAAGGAAGACTCATTGTTCACACAAGGAGTTACAATGCAAACAATGGGTAATGAAACAAGGAAGACTTATTGTTCACACAAGTAGTTACAATGCAAACAATGGTTAATGAAGCAAGGATGACTCATTGTTCACACAAGGGTTTACACTTCAAAACAATAGGGGGGCTTGAAGCAAAGAAGACTCATTGTTCACACATGGAGTTACAATGAAAACAATGGGTAATGAAGCAAGGAAGAATCATTGTTCACATAAGGAGTTGCAATGCAAATAATGGGTAATGAAGCAAGGAAGACGCATTGTTCACACAAGGAGTTACAATGCAACAATGGGTAATGAAGAAAGGAAGACTCATTGTTCACACAACGAGTTACAATGTAACAATGGGTAATGAAGTAAGGAAGACTCATTGTTCACACAAGGAGTTACAATGCAAACAATGGGTAATGAAGCAAGGAAGACTTATTGTTCACACAAAAAGATACAATGCAAACAATGGGTAATGAAGCAAAGAAGACCCATTGTTCACACAAGGAGTTACAATTCAAACCATGGGTAATGAAGCAAAGAAGACGCATTGTTCACACAAGGTGTTACAATTCAAACAATGGGTAATGAAGCAAGTAAGACTCATTGTTCACACAAGGAGTTACAATGTAACAATGGGTAATGAAGCAAGGAAGACTCATTATTCACACAAGGAGTTACAATGCAAACAATGAGTCATGAAGCAAAGAAGGCTCATTGTTCACACAAGGAGTTACAATTCAAACAATGAGTAATGAAGCAAAGAAGACTCATTGTTCACACAAGGAGTTACAATTTAAACAATGGGTAATGATGCAAGGAAGACTCATTGTTCACACAAGGAGTTACAATGCAACAATGGGTATTGAAAGAAGGAAGACTTATTGTTCACACAAGGAGTTACAACGTAAATAATGGGTAATGAAGCAAGGAAGACTCATTGTTTACACAAGGAGTTACAATGCAAACAATGAATAATGAAGCAAAGAAGACTCATTATTCACACATGGAGTTACAATGCAAACAATGGGTAATGAAGCAAAGAAGACTCATTGTTCACACAAGGAGTTACAATACAACAATGGGTATTGAAACAAGGAAGACTTATTGTTCACACAAGGAGTTACGATGCAAACAATTGGTAATGTAGCAAAGAAGACTCATTGTTCAAATAAGGAGTTATAATGCAAACAATGGGTAATGAAGCAATGAAGACTCATTGTTCCCACAAGGAGTTACAATGCAAACAATGGGTAATGAAGCAAGGAAGACTCATTGTTCACACAAGGAGTTACAATGCAAACAATGGGTAATGAAGCAAGGAAGACTCATTGTTCATACAAGGAGTTACAATGCAACAATGGGTATTGAAACAAGGAAGACTCATTTTTCACACAAGAAGTTACAATGCAAACAATGGGTAATGAAGCAAAGAAGACTCATTGTTCACACAAGGAGTTACAATTCGAACAATAGGGATTGAAGCAAGGAAGACTCATTCTTCACACAAGGAGTTACAATGCAAACAATGGGTAATGAAGCAAGGAAAACTCATTGTTCACACAAGGATTTACAATGCAACAAGGGGTATTGTAACAAGAAAGACTCAGTGTTCACACAAGAAGTTACAATGCAAACAATGGGTAATGAAGCAAAGAAGACACATTGTTCACACAAGGAGTTACAATTCAAAAATTGAGGAATGAAGCAAGGAAGACTCATTGTTCACACAAGGAGTTACAATGCAAACAATGGGTAATGAAGCAAGGAAGACTCATTGTTCACACAAGAAGATACAATGCAAACAATGGGTAATGAAGCAAAGAAGGCCCATTGTTCACACAAGGAGTTACAATTCAAACCATGGGTAATGAAGCAAAGAAGACTCAATGTTCACACAAGGTGTAACAATTCAAACAATGGGTAATGAAGCAAGTAAGACTCATTGTTCACACAAGGAGTTACAATGCAAACAATGGGTAATAAAGCAAGGAAGACTCAGTGTTCACACAAGGAGTTACAATGCAAACATTGGGTAATGAAGCAAAGAAGACTCATTCTTCACACAACGAGTTACAATGTAACTATGGGTAATGAAGCAAGGAAGACTCATTGTTCACACAAGGAGTTACAATGCAAACAATGGGTAATGAAGCAAGGAAGACTCATTGTTCACACAAGGAGTTACAATGCAACAATGGGTATTGAAACAAGGAAGACTTATTGTTCACACAAGGAGTTACAATGTAAATAATGGGTAATGAAGCAAGGAAGACTCATTGTTTACACAAGGAGTTAAAATGCAAACAATGAGTAATGAAGCAAAGAAGACTCATTATTCACACAAGGAGTTACAATGCAAACAATGGGTAAATAAGCAAGGAAGAGTCATTGTTCACACAAGGAGTTACAATGCAACAATGGGTATTGAAACAAGGAAGACTTATTGTTCACACAAGGAGTTACAATGCTAACAATGGGTAATGAAGCAAAGAAGACTCATTGTTCACATAAGGAGTTACAATGCAAACAATGGGTAATGAAGCAAAGAAGACTCATTGTTCACAGAAGGAGTTACAATGCAAACAATGGGTAATGAAGCAAGGAAGACTCATTGTTCCCACAAGGAGTTACAATGCAACAATGGGTATTGAAACAAGGAAGACTTATTGTTTACACAAGGAGTTACAATGCAAACAATGGGTAATGAACTGAAACCTCTCAGGAAAAGAGTGATTTCAATGTCACTTAGACTCAGGCTAGTACTCTTCTCACATGCAAGTTTAACTCACTCAGAAACGAATCCAACAACCTGCACTAGGCTAGGCAATTCAGATAGTTCTTTGCACCTTAGCACACAAGCTTAGGTGACAAAGGTTGTGAAGGACTCAAGACACACAAGTAATGAGTTCTAACACTGCAGTCTTAGCTCGCACACAAGCTTACTAAGGAATGCTACAACACTTAGCTTTTGCTGAGAATTGCTTGAACAAAGTTCAGAAAATATATTAATCAAAGTCTACCTTCTTTAGGTTACAACTTGGGCCTTTTATAGGCAATTACAACAGATCTTGACCTTTGAAAAACAAGAACATCTAAGGGCTTAAAAGCCTTACATCTTACTGCTAAAACATACTACAAAGTCAGCTAATGAGGACAACAAAAACAGACTGCAAAACAGAGAAAAAGAAAGACTGCAAAAGTAGGTTTGTTTCTTTCCAGAAATGGTAAGTCTACAAACTGTCTTGGGGAGTCTTTGCTTGGCTTGTTCTTGCTGTGTTTGGGGCTGACAAAGGCTTCATATACGACCTTCCAAACATACTAACTACACCTGAGGTTGATCATACACAAAAATAAGGAGCTTTGGACAGAAATATTGGCCTTGGTGCCAGCAGACTCCATGAACTTAGTATCTCTGTCAGATACTATGGTTCTTGGTACTCCATGGAGCTTCACAATCTCCTTGAAATACAAGTCTGCAACTCCCATGGCATCTTCAGTTTTCTTGCAAGCAACAAAGTGTGCCATCTTACTAAATCTGTCCACAACCACCATGACTGAGTCCTTGCCCCTCTGAGTTCTAGGAAGAGCCACTATAAAGTCCATACTAACATCCTCCCAAGGCTTGTCTGGGACTGGCAAGGGGGTGTATGCTCCAGCCTGAAAGAATGACTTGGACCTCTGGCAAGCACTACACCTTCTTATCACATCCTGAACATCTCCCAACATCCTTGGCCAATAGAATTGTTCCTGCAGCATGTCATAGGTCTTCTGGATGCCAAAGTGGCCAGCTAGACCATTTGAGTGAACCTCTTTTACTAACAACCCCCTATAAGGACCCTTTGGTATACAGAGTTTGTTCCCTAGGAACAAGAATCCTTCCTGCTCTGAGTATCTACTCTCATTCTTAGTGGTGCCCTCCAGTCTTGCCACCCAGTCTTCTTTGAAATCAGGATCCTCCCTATAAAGCTCCTTCATGTGCTCAAACCCAAGCACTCTTTGCTCCATGTATGTCAGCATCATGGTTCTCCTTGACAAAGCATCTGCCACTACATTGTTTTTCCCCTCAATGTACTTACTGGAGAATGAGAAGGACTGTAAATACTCCACCCACTTAGCATGCCTAGCATTCAACTTATGTTGCCCATTGATGTACTTGAGTGCCTGGTGGTCAGAGTGTAATACAAAGGGTTTGGGCTTCAGGTAGTGACCCCAATGGTTCAAGGCTCTGACTATGGCATAGAATTCTTTGTCATAGGTTGAGTAGTTGAGCTTAGCACCACTCAGCTTCTCACTAAAGTAGGCCACAGGTTTTTGCTCTTGCATTAGGACAGCACCAATGCCTATGCCACTAGCATCACATTCTACTTCAAATAGTTTGTTAAAATCAGGGAGAACAAGTATGGGAGACTCACACAAGAGGTCTTTGATGATATTGAAGGACCTCTCAGCCTTGTCATTCCACCTAAACTCTCCTTTCTTCATGCACTCAGTTAAAGGGGCCATGATGGAACTGAATCCTTTGATGAATCTTCTGTAGAAGGAAGCCAGTCCATGGAAGCTCCTCACTTCAGTTATAGTTTTGGGGACCTGCCACTCCCTTATGGCCTTTACCTTGTCTTGATCAACAGCCACTCCTTCTTTGGAAATAATGAACCCCAAAAACTGCACCTCTTCCTGCATGAATGTACACTTTTCCATCTTGCCAAACAACTTGTGTTTCCTCAGGACTTCAAATAACAATCTCAGATGTTGGAGGTGTTTTTCTGTTGAGGGGCTGTAGACCAATATGTCATCAAAGTATACAACAATGAACTTCCCTAGATAGGGCCTTAGAACCTCAGTCATCAACCTCATAAAGGTGCTTGGAGCATTAGATAAACCAAAGGGCATGACCAGCCATTCATACAACCCATGCTTGGTCTTGAAGGCTGTCTTCCACTCATCCCCAGCCCTGATCCTTACTTGGTGATATCCCTGTCTTAGATCAATCTTGGAGAAGACCTGAGCCCCACTCAGCTCATCCAGGATATCATTCAACCTTGGTATAGGGAACCTGTACTTGATGGTAATGTTGTTGATGGCCCTGCTGTCTATGCACATTCTCCATGACCCATCCTTCTTGGGAACTAGCAAGGCAGGAACTGCACAGGGACTGAGGGACTCCCTCACAAAACCCTTGCTGAGTAAGTCACCAACCTGAGCTTGTAGTTCTTGAGTGGCCTTTGGATCACTTCTGTAAGCAGGTTTGTTGGGTAGCATTGCTCCAGGAATGAGATCAATATGATGCTCTATTCCTCTAAGAGGGGGTAGTCCACTAGGCAAGTCAGCAGGGAATACATCCCCATAATCCTCCAGTACTTGTTGAACATTAGCTGGAATGTTTCCTTGGGGAAGTAGGACCTCTTTGGTTAGCAGGATGAACACAGTTTCATCTCCCATAAGCTCTTGAATCATCTCAGCTTCACTCAGCAGTAGGACTTCTTTGGAAATGTCATTGACAGGGGCAATGTTCCCTTTAACATTGGGGGGTAAAGGGGCTAGTATGATCTTCTTGTTACCAAACTTGAAAACATAGGTGTTGTCCCTCCCATGATGTGCAGAGTCTCTATCAAACTCCCAGGGCCTGCCCAACAGAAGGTGGCAAGCATCCATAGGTAGAACATCACACAAGACCTCATCAGTGTATCCCTTGCCAATAGAGAATGGCACAACACACTGCTTGTCAACTCTTACTTCCACTCCCTTGTTCAGCCATCTTAGTTTATAGGGGTGGGGGTGTTCTTGTGTGGTTAGGGACAGTTTCTCTACTAGGGTGGTGGATGCCACATTGGTACAGCTTCCCCCATCAATTATCATGTTGCAAACCCTTCCCCTTATAGTGCATCTGGTCCTGAATATTTGCTGTCTCTGATCATCCTCTAAGGGTTGAGGTTGGGTATGCATAACCCTCCAGGTTACTAGACTCAAGCCTGCATCTGGTTCTATCATTTCCTCTCTAGGCTCTTCCTCATGTTACTCCAAACTCTCCTCACATACAAGGATCTCATCTTCACCCCATTCTACAACATACATACTGCTCAAAGCCCTTTTAGAGGGGCACTCTTTAGCAAAATGCCCAAAGCCCTGACATTTAAAGCACTTCTTAAGGGATACTGTCTTTCTCAAGTCTGTCTCAGGGGCCTTGCCTTTGTCTGATACTGAGGGCTTGGTTGGGACTAAGGGTTCTCCTATTCTTACTCCAGTGAAGGGTTTGAAAGAAGGTCTAGTCTGTGGCCTGGGAGGTGTTGGTTTTCCTTTCCCTAGCTTCTCAATCCTCAAGGCTAGACTCACTGCTTCCTCAAAAGAGTAAAGGTGCTGCAACCTTACTCTGTTAGCTATCTTCTCATCAAGACCCTCTAAAAACCTAGCTATCTTCTGCTCAGGCTTTTCAGTAATCTCACATTGTAGTGTGAGTTGCTCAAAGTCCCTCAAATAGGACTCAACAGGTCTACCTTCTTGTCTCAGGTGGGTAAGTCTGATAAACATGTCTTGAGTGTAGTCTTTTGATACAAACTTAATCCTCATTTTCTTTTTCAGTTTTCCCAAGATTTAATAGGATCCTTACCCTCCCTAGTCCTTTGAGCCTTCATATTTTCATACCACAAGGATGCATATCCTTTCAATTTCATGATGGCTACCTTAAAGGCTCTTCTATCAGTGTAACCCTTGAACTCAAAGACTCTTTCTACAGACCTTAACCAGTCTAGGAAGTCATCAGGGTTCATACTACCTAGAAAGTCAGGGATTTTTACCTTTAAGTCTTTGTCATGGTGCCTAGGAAGGCCCTGCTCTGAGTTCTCTGAATCTGAGGCCTCCTCCTGCTCCATATGTTGCCTCCTTCTTGCTGCAACAGGTGGCACAGGTGCTCCTCTACCTCGTCCTCTGCCTCCTCTTCCACCATTGTTGAGCTGACCATCTAAGAATTCATTGAAGGATGCTGTAACCTCCATAACAGTTCTAGCAAGGCCATGAACTGTGGTTTCAAGCCCTGCTAGTCTCTCTTCACTCATGGGTAGTTTTTTTGTGTTTTTAATGTAGGTAGGTAAATGAACTTACAAACCAAAGCTCTGATAACCAATTGGACTAAAACTTCTTAGTAAAAGGATGGTTTTATTGTGTGAATAGACCACGGTTAGCACTCCCTCACACTAGACTCACTTGTTTAGAAAAAGACCCCAACAACCTGCACTAGGCTAGGCAATTCAGATAGTACCTCGCATCCTAGCACACAAGCACAGATGACAAGGGGTGGTGTTAGGACTCAAGACACACAAGTAATGAGTTCTAATCCCTGCAGTCTTAGCTCACACACAAGCTCACTAAGAAATGCTACAACACTTAGCTTTTGCTAAAGGATTGCTTGAACAAAGTTCAGAATTATATTAATCAAAGTCTGCCTTCTTTAGGTTACAACTTAGGCCTTATATAGGCAATTACAACAGATCCTGACCCTTGAAAAACAAGGACATCTAAGGGCTCTAAGAGCATTACATCTTACTGAAAACAAACTACAAAGTCAGCTAATGAGGACAACAAAAACAGACTGCAAAACATAGAAAAGAAAGACTGCAAAAGTAGGTTTGTCCCTTTCCAGAAATGGTAAGTCTGCAAACTGTCTTGGGAAGTCTTTGCTTGGCTTGTTCTTGCTGTGTTTGGGACTGACAAAGGCTTCATATACGACCTTCCTAACATACTAACTACACCTGAGGTTGATCATACACAAAAATAAGGAGATTTGGACAGAAATATTGGCCTTGGTGCCAGCTGACTCCTCAATATGACCTTCACTCTTCTAGGCTGTTTTAGATGGACTTCTAGACTTTATTTGGAAAACTTGTCCTGGACTTTTCTCTTGCTAAGGACCTCAACTTTAAGGGAAAAGAAGATGGAGCCCTTGGTTGGACTTGTACTGCATGATATTGGATTGATACTCTGGCTGGTCTTGGCTGTTTTTCAGGAAACTGGACCCTGCTCTTGTGACCCTTCTTGTGGCTGTGCTTGCTTGACTTGTTGTTGCTTCTTGACTATAATGGGGGTGATTGGGGAGTGCTATACCTGGTGCCTTTGGTGTGGGGCTCTTGCTTGTCTGGTTGGGGGTTGGTTGGGACCCTTTGGCTGTAATGGTGCAATCCTGGCTAGCTGAGTTCTTGGCTTGGTGATGATGGAGCTCTACTCCTGTTTCAGGTAACTATGGTGGAACAATAGGATGGGACTCTCTTAGCTTCTAAACCCGTGATCGGGTGGCGGATGTGCATTGATTATCGCAAATTAAATGCCGCCACCCTCAAAGACCACTACCCCATCCCCTTTATTGACCAAATGCTTGAAAGGTTAGCCGGACATTCTTACTATTCGTTTCTTGACGGTTATTCCGGGTTTTTCCAAATCCCCATACACCCGGAAGACCATGAGAAGACGACATTCTCTTGTCCCATCGGATTTTATGCTTATAGGAGGATGCCCTTTGGGCTTTGTAATGCTCCGGGGACGTTCCAAAGATGTATGACGGCAATTTTTGCCGATTTTCTTGAAAAGAGTATGGAGGTCTTCATGGACGATTTTAGTGTCCATGGAGACTCATTTGATCTTGGGTTATTGAATTTGTCGAATGTTTTGCAAAGATGTGAGGAGCACAACCTCGTCCTCAATTGGGAGAAATGCCACTTTATGGTGGAGGAGGGGGTTGTGCTTGGTCACATAGTGTCTAAGAGAGGGATAGAAGTTGATATGGCTAAGGTTTCGGTGATAGAAAACTTGTCACCCCCTACAAATGTGAAGGGAGTGAGGAGCTTTCTAGGCCATGCGGGCTTTTACCGACGTTTCATCAAAGATTTTTCTAAAATTGCCAAGCCTTTAACTTCTCTCTTCTCAAGGACACCCCATTTGTATTTGATGAATCTTGCTTGAGTGCCTTTTGTAGGTTGAAAGAGGCCCTTGTGACGGCTCCCATAATCCGCTCACCGGATTGGAGCCTTCCCTTCGAAGTCATGTGTGACGCCTCCGATTATGCGGTCGGGGCGGTACTTGGACAAGTTGTGGACAAGAGGCATCATGTAATATACTACACAAGCAAAACTCTAGATCAAACCCAAGTCAACTACTCTACGACGGAGAAGGAAATGTTAGCCATTGTTCATGCCGTGGAAAAATTCCGGCAATACTTTGTTGGTTCTAAGGTAGTTGTTTACTCGGATCACTCCGCCTTGAGACAATTGTTGTTGAAAAAAGATGCAAAGCCAAGGCTCTTGAGGTGGGTTCTTTTACTTCAAGAGTTCGACTTGGAGATTAAAGACAAGGCGGGGTCGGAGAATGTTGTTGCCAACCACCTATCTAGGTTGACCACCGAAGATCATGGGTTGAAGGATGAGAGTGGCCCGATCAATGAGTGGTTAAGAGAAGATAGTTTGATGATGATACGTGGTAAAGCACCATGGTTTGCGGACTTGGCGAATTTTATTGTGAGCGGGTTCATTCCGGAGGAGCTCGATGCTAGAGCTAGAAGGAAGTTGAAGCATGATTCCAAACGCTACTTTTGGAATGACCCTCATCTTTTCCGCAAGTGTGGTGATGGCATGTTTAGAAGATGTGTTCCAAGGGAAGAGGGAATGGAAATAGTGGATAGGATTCACAACTCGGCCTATGGGGGCCACCTTGGTACATCTCGCACCATTGCAAAGGTGTTACAAGGTGGTTTCTTTTGGCCATCAATGTTTAAAGATATCCACTATTTTGTCAAATCTTGTGATAGATGTCAACGAACGGGGAACATAAGCCAAAGAAATGAGATGCCCCTTAACAATATTCTTGAGATTGAGCTTTTCCATTGTTAGGGAGTTGACTTCATGGGACCATTCCCAAACTCTTGTGGGAATGAGTACATTTTAGTTGCGGTGGACTATGTGTCCAAGTGGATTGAAGCTGTGGCTACCCCGACGAACGATGCTAAAGTTGTTATCAAGCTCTTCAAGAACACTATTTTTCCAAGATTTGGGACCCCAAGAGTGGTGATTAGCGACGGGGGTTCACACTTTAGGAAGAGCACTTTTAAGACCTTGCTTTCTTCTCATGGTGTCACTCGCAAGACCGCTCTTGCCTACCACCCTCAAACAAGTGGGCAAGTAGAGGTCTCAAACCGTCAAATTAAAACCATCTTGGAGAAGACCTCAAGCAAAAGTAGAAAGGATTAGTCCCAAAAGCTCCCCGATGTTCTATGGGCTCTTCGCACCGCCTTCAAAACTCCCCTCGGCACAACTCCCTACAAGCTTGTCTATGGCAAGGCTTGTCATTTGCCAATCGAGTTGGAGCATAAGGCATGGTGGGCCTTAAAGGAAATGAACTTTGACATCGACATGGCCGGAGTGAGACGTTTTCTCCAAATGAGTGAACTTGAAGAGCTAAGACTTGATGCCTACGAGAGCTCAAAGATTTACAAAGAGCAAACGAAGAAATGGCATGACGCCAAATTGGTTGATAAAGATGTAAAAGTGGGTGATCAAGTCTTACTCTATAATTCTAGGGTCAAACTGTTTCCGGGGAAGCTACGGTCGAGATGGTCGGGGCCCTTCAAAGTTATTGACATATCACCTCATGGAGCATTCGAACTTTGGAGTGAAGAGGGTGGCAATTTCAAAGTAAATGGCCATAGAGTGAAGAGATACTTTGATGGAGATGAGAAAGGAACAGTGGAAGTACTCTTTCTTGGGGATCCACTTCCCGAGGAAGAGTCTTGTTTGTAAGTTCTTATGCTTTGATAGGTTTGGTGGAGTCCCTCAATAACCACCAATTTTTTTTTTGTATATAACATGCATTTTAGGAGTAGTTGTGAAGATTTGAGATTGTGTACTCGGGTATCTAGGTCTTGGGAGACGTCTTTAGTAGGTTTGAAAAAAAAAATTGTAGTCGGGTTTGGTTCAGCACCGTATCATTGGGGATATGTTGGTTGGGTCGAGATTGTTGGTGACTTAGGGAATTTTTATTGTGAACTTGAAGGCGAGGAGAAGAAGGGAAGAAGTGCTCCAGGCCGGGCACCCGGCAGCCGGTGCACCTACCGGCCCAGAGCACTCCAGAAGGTAGCTTTTGAAAAATATGAATTGAAGAGCAGGTGCTCCAGGCCGGGCAGCCGGCGGCCGGTGTGCCGACCGGCCTGGAACACATAATCATAGGAGTTGATTTTTTTTGGAAATTTGAGAGTCGTGCTCTAGGCCGGGCAGCCGGCGGCCGGTGTGCCGACCGGCCTGGAGCACAATATCACTGAGAAATTGAACTTGAAAATTTTTGAGTTGCGTTCCTGGCCGGGCAGCCGGCGGCCGGTGAGCCGACCGGCCAGGAGCACCTGAACACAGAAAAAAACTTCAAGGCCAAAAATGAAGAAAATCGCATTGGATTCCAGGCCGGGCACCCGGCGGCCGGTGCCTAGCCCGGCCCAGAACACACCCGAGCCTAATATACTCCGTCGGCCTTTTCTCGTTCTTCACCTCTTCTTCATTCTTCCTTCTTTCTTTCTCCTTCTTCATTCACTAAAACCCACAAAAACTCCACAAAAATCCCCACAAACTCCACCAATCCACCATTAAACCTCACTAATAACCCACTACACAACACAAAAACTTCCCACAAATCAAAAACCCCAATTTTTTCCCAAATTTTCCCCAATTTCAATTGACTATCACAAACACTCACCATGGCTCAACAAGCTAGGAAGAGAACTCGGGCCCAACTTGAGGCAGAATTGGAAGCACGACTCCAACAAGTAGTAGCGGGAATGGGTCCGGATGACGACTTTCCGGATGTCGTCTTCGTTAGCGAGATTGCACGAGGTAAGTTTCAATGTCTCAAGCGCCGTAACCTTCCCCATTCCCGTTTCATTTGTAGGAATTCTATGCGTAATTTCGGCCTTGATACCTCACCCTTGAGCTTTTCAAAGGTTTAGGGATGGGGGAACTTTACGGTCAACATTTCCGTACTTACCCCCGTCTTACATGGGAGTTTTTGAGTTCTTTTAGTCATGAGAAATACCGCAATACGGGCATGGTTAAGATGGTTTCTTTTCGCCTCCTCAATACTGCTTTTAACCTCCCCTTGGAAAAATTTTGTAAGGTTTTGGGTGTTAAATTTCACAAATCTTATAAGGTCCCGGACAATTTTAATTTGAATGATGTGTGGACCGCAATTTCGGGGATGGAAGTTGAGAAGGGGGCTAAGAAGCCGCCAAACGCTTGTCACAATGCTCCTATTCGGATATGGCATCGATTTATGGGTTGGACCTTGTTTGGGAGAGAAGAGTGTCACAATTTCCGAGCCGATGAGCTCTCTATTTTGGCGGCTTAATTGTTTCAAAAGCCGAGTAAATTTGGGGTAAACATTGGTCACCACGTCGCTCTACACTTCCAAAAATTGTCTAATGATCCATTTAGCCCTACCGGTATCCATATTGGGGGAATTGTTACGAAGATAGCCGGTGCACTTTGCAAAAATGCCCTTGATGAGAGAAATTTGAGGTGTTTGAAGGGGAATTCTTTGTTGACGGAGGAGTATATAACGTCAAAGCTTGAGTGGGTTGTGAGGAGAGTTGAAGACGGGAAAATATATTGGAGGGTCCGAGGGAGCAACTCCATTCCCCTACCGAACAGTGCGGCTATGAGAGTTGTTCCCGATAGTGAGCACTATCTCCTCCCCCTAGAGGAAGAGAACCCTCAGCAACCACCTGAAGATAACCCGGAAGAACAATTAGCTTCAATCACCGCTTTCAGCCGAGATCCCACTGCCCCCGTCACTACCTATAGAAGAGAACAACAAGGCCCCACTCCTACTACCATGCCTTATGTGAACCCCTCTTTTATGCATCAACAACAATGGCCTTGGCCTCATTCGTCCCAACCCGAGGGATCCTCTTCCACCACACCTAGCTACCCCTCTTTGGATCCTTCTTTGATTAAATTCATGGCCGACATGAATTTGGCCTCCGAGACGGCGGCTAGGGATCGAGAGACGGCAGCCAAGGAGAGAGAGGAGGAAGCTAGGGAGAGGGCGTTTTTGTCCAAGCGGATGGATAGGATGTACTACGACTTGGCTCTTGGCCAATACCCTTCCTATGATAATTGGTGTAGGGAGGGGTATAGGGAGCCAATTGGCCCACATCCATCCTATTTCATGTGGCCCGAGGGTGGTTATGATCAGGGTTCCAGGGTGTTTGGGGACTTCAATGTCCAGCATGATTACTATTCTTCGCCGGTTTTTGCTCAACCGGTAGTTGATGAGGAGGAGGTGGATCCCGAGACGGCGGCCCAGAATGCCGAGTGGTTTGATAGGATGGGTCCTCGGTTCGAGATTTTGGATGGTACCGGCTCTGGATCGGGAGCCAGGGGTGTAGATGAGTCCTATGCAGCGGCCGGTAGTGGCCATTTTGATACTACATCCACTGACTTTAGTGGATTCTCCTGAGGCGGTACACCCATGAGTATGAATCCCTTTAATCCAAATCTTCATCATGTTTATATTTTTGTATGCATTTAGATACTTGTAATATATCCTAGTTTAGTTATCCATTTAGTTGCATTCATTTAGGCTTGCATTAGAATTTAATTTTGTAAAATATCGTCACATGTTAAGTCTTGCATCCATATAGTGTAGTTTGCATTGTATTTCTTTTGAGCATTTAGACTAGAATCATGCATTTGCATTTTATTCGAAAACCCAAAAAAAAATTGAAAACTTTCCAAAATACCAAAAACATGTTATTTGTTTTGAACTCACCCCTCACACATGTAAATACCTAAGTGTGGGGAGGGAATTCCCAAAAAAAAACCCAAAAACTTGTTTTATTTTTCTTTTTTCCCCTCCTTTCATATTTGAGTCACTTACTCGAGGACGAGTAAGACTTAAGTGTGGGGAGGATTTTATTTCTTTTGTATATATCGTTGATATTTGAAAAAAGTCGAAAAATGCCTAAAAATCGAAAAATTTGAAAATTTTCCAAAAAAAATATGTTTAGATTAGTTTGTATATAGTTTATTTTGTATATATTGCCGTGTGTTTCGTCTTATCTCCATCCATAGGTGCGCCCCACATCATAAGAGGCACGAAAAAGGGAAAATGAAGACGCTTTGGTGAGATCTTTCCTATTTCTCTTCTCCCTTATCTCCTTTTCTTCTTACTTGAGGACGGGATGTGTTGATGACGATGTTGTGAATTTTGTTGATTGGCGTGTGTGCCACTTGTGTGCTGTTAGGAGATAACATTAGCTTGTGTGTCATATAGTCGGTTAGAGCATGTGCATTTAGGTTGTATATATGCTAGATTGCATCATGGCATATAGTTGCATTTAGAAAAAAATGATTTTATAATTGTCTCTTTGGAAAACTTGTTGAATGTGCATAGTCCCTTTTTGCTACTTTTTTATTCATAAAGTGTTCATCTTAATCGTGGAATTTTAGACGCCCTGGGGTGTGCATTTTTAGTGAGTTTTAACCCGTCTACTAATGCCGAGTCACGAGTTTGCGCTTATTCCACCTCGACAACCTCGATTGATGTGATTATTCCGATGGTAGAAAGGATTCTTAGGTGACCGTTCTTGCTATGCAACCAACCTTGATTCATTGTTCTTCCACTTTTGCTCAACAAAGGAAACAAATCAAACAAGCTAAAAATATTGAGTCAAGTATCATGTTTTCTTGTTTTCGTCGAGGAAATGCAAAACGGAACTTCTAGGGATTCTAGTGGACCCATATCTAGGGTCCCTTTCGATGCCACTATGGTGGGGATACCCCTATTGTTGGTTCCGACCGCATGTCCTTGACGGAAACCGTGTGCTTTCATGCCAAAAATTGCAAATCAAAATGCAACTCAAAAAGAAAGAAAAAGAAAAAGAAAGCAAAGTGCCGAAATGAAAATTTTGCAAGCAATTAGACTCAAATATCCTTTTCCTTTAACTCTTCTTGGATCATTTGCCCTTGAGTTGCATAGTGAGGCGGGACGACCCTTGTATCTCATTTATTTGAGAAACGTGAATTCCATATGCTATTGTGCTTAATAACGTCACGAGGATTTCATTTCCATCTTCCATTTTATCGCTTTTGACCAAGCAAATAGTAGACGGGGTTCAAAATTCTCATTAGACTTGCACCGCTAGGAGGCGAATATTTTTCCATGCTTTATGATACTAGTGGCTTATAAGGATCATGCATTATTTAGACGGTTTTCCTCTTAGATATTTTCGTCACATGGATGAGGCATGTGATTATTCTCTTGTTAGATGCATCTTTGTCGTGTTCTTATGAGCTTATCTTTTGGATGTGTCGCGATTTTGAGCAAGCCCCTACTTGCCTTGCAAGGAGGTACTCTACCTCATGAGTATCTCGTTGCGAGTTGAAGGGACGGAGGAGGCCCGTTAATTGCCTACCGTCGGATATTATTAGTAGTTTAGGTAGTAGCCTTAGTATTAGTGTAGTGTTGATTAAGGGTACGTATGGGACTCGAATCTTGTTTACCTACTCGAGGACGAGTAAGTCTTAAGTGTGGGGAATTTTGATAAGCATTTAATTAGTCACATTTTTCCTCTATTTTCATCCCGATTTTGGTTCGTTTACACGGATATGCGTGTCTTTAATTGCATTTTGCTTCCCGATTTCTCGTGCTATGAATGTCGATCTCAATTTACAGGAATTAAGGCGGAAATGAAGAAATCGGAACATAAAGGCCTTGCATGAGTCGGGATTCGGAGATGAGAAGAAGAAATGAGGAAAGGAGCCTCCAGGTGGCGCAAGCCGGTCCTCTGACCGGCGGCCGGCCACCCGGCTCAGACCACAGTCCCACGAATGAAGGAAAAAGAGTAGGAGAAGAAGTTGGCCAGGTAGCGCCGGTCGGTCACCCGGCGGTCGGTCTACTACCCGGCTTGCGCAACATCAGTAAGCACTTGGGAAGTTTATTGTGCTCCAGGCCGGTGGGTGGCCGGCGGCCAGTCACCCGGCTGGGAACGTGCAACAAAACTTGTTGCATTGTCACTCGTTTTTGTGCTAATACAACTGTCCATGGGAATGTCCAAGTACACATCCCAAATGGAGGCAATTTAGGGGATCAACATTAGCATCTTGAGCTTTCAATTGTACGGGCCTGACTTTCAAGCTTCATATTTCAAGTTCTACTCGTGCAAATCCTTTGATTCTTGAGTCATTGGAAAGCTTATGGTCTTGGGTATACAATGAATTTGGAATCAGCCCAATAGCAGGTACGTAGTTTGCGTTATGGCTGCTACAAGATATCCCCTACAAAAGAGAGCAATGTAGAGATCAGTCTGACCCCCTCTTACCAAATGGATCATAACTGAAGATTGGAGCATGATATTTGTGTGATTCAAAATGGAGGGGAAAGATAACTCATTTAGCTTTCAAATGGCATCTTGGGGTACTCCTACATCATCCTAAAGAGAAAGTTATGGCCTGAGCAAAACGGGTATAGTTAGTGGCAAGTCTGCTGGGTATGTGATTAAGACCAGTCTGCACTCAAAGTTGCATAACTGAAAATCTACTCAATGTTTAGGGGTGATTCTTTTTGGAAGAGAAAGCTAACATCCATAGCTTTCACATGAGTTATCATGGGTCTTCAAATTCATCCTGAGCAGAGAGTTATGAGTGTTACAAAATGCAATCAGAAGGGTCCATGTCCTATCTCACCCGGTTCAGGTCCAACATCAAAGAGCTTCGTCCAAGGCAACCCCTAATATGAATTAAGTTGTTCCAAGGCATAATACTCTTAGTTTAGGGTCTTAGGAAGATAAAAGTCCAGGAAAGTTTTTGCTAATTCACAATAAAAGAGCAGGTTTAGCTAAGAACAAATAAATGGGTCCAGATAGGGACATTTCAGCATTGTCTTGTACCAAGGCTGTTTTGGGTGCTATATTTGGCTAGGCAAGACAAGGGCACGACTTGAAAGACATCCTAACCCTTTGTACTTGAAGATGGGAGCTGCCAAGCCCAAGCTCCAAGGTCTTACACATCTTAATTGACCTTGCACAACAAGACAAAGAGGAGCATCCTGTTTTCTGTTTTATGCTTTATGCTTTATTACTTTATGCTTTTGTATCCTAGTTAGTATTCTGATTTGTGTAAGGCCAAGGCCACGACTTATTGTACATTAGATGATGCATTTGAGACCCTTAGATGTGTCTCTCTTGGCCTATATAAGCCTTGCTTTGTAACCTAATGAAAGCAGATTTGATGAATGAATGAAAATTGAAACCTTTGTTTCCAATTTCTAAACTCATGGCTTTGTGCTTGAGTCCCTTCTTTGCTAAGTGCTAGAAGAGTGTTGTTTGAGTCTTTGCTGAGTTGCTGGAGTCAATCATCACAACCTCTATCCATTGGCTTTGTGCTTTGGAAGAGTACTATCTTGTTCTTACTTCTTTTTCTTATAAAATTCAGAAACTTTCAACACAACAGCAAGTCCAATTCAAGTCCTTTGTGTCTTCATTTGTGTGTGTGTCTTACAAGCAATAAAACCTACATAAATCTCTACTTTCCTGAGTATTTTCGTTGCAGAACGCATTCTCATACTTAGCATAATTTTTGAAGACGAGAAGAAGGAGGCTACTGATGTGCTCCAGGCCGGTCAGAAGGCCGGCGGCCGGTCGACCGGCCAGGAACACCACTCCTCATTTTTGCCCTTCTTCTATTTTCTTTCTTAATTTTTGAGATACCTATATACACCCTCCCCCTAATTTTTGTAAGCAGCTTTTGATGAACTATTAGCACAAAACCCTAGAAATTTTGTAACCTCTATTACTCACTAATTACTCTCCTAATCGTTCCTTAATAAGTTTAATTTCTCAATTCAAGTTAGTAGATCTAGTATTTCTTAGTAGAACTATCATAGTTTTGGGTTTGTATTGAAGATTTTGGGTGAAGACATTCTCCCTATTCATTAATACAAGCTTTGTTGGTATAAATTTCTCATCTTTTTGTTGTTAATGCAATTTATTTTCATTTCTAGTTGATTATTTATCATTTGATTGTTATAATTAATCATTTCCATAGTATGTTGTTCATTTCATTATTCCTAGTCTTTAGTTGTTTGATTTCCTATAATATGAGTGAGTAGTCTCCTTCTAGGGTTTAGGGGGAGCCTAAGGGAGGATTATGTGGGATAATTAGTTTAGTGATTAGTGAACTTGTGGTAATAATTTGAGTATTACGCATATTGATAAGTGATATTTTGTTCTGATTTAGCCCCCGTTTTAGCTCGATTTCTATACGATTTATGCACTTTGTTAATTGATTAGCGAGCTAATATTGCTATTCTAGTTGTTTTGCGTGTTTGACTCATTTTATAGGAAATGAAGCGGTTTTGCTATATTTTCCTACTTTATGGAGCAAAGACACTAGGATACGAGTTTTCAAGGAATTGATGATAGCCAGTTCACGATTTGATTACGATTCCGCTACATCCTTCCTCGAATGAACTCAATTTGGATTTTGGCTTTGGACTTTAAAAGGAAATATCAACCCAAGTCAAGAGAAGATCAGCCCAAGCCCAATTCCACATTGCATTGACCAAGACCAAGGCATAGGATTCCGTGCCTAAGATAAAAAGACGGAGAATCCATCTTACACAAAAACCCGATCGGATTACCAAATACCCGATCGGGTATTTCTGCAAGTGAACGTTACTTGGCTCTTCTTCAACCGAGCTTAAATGTGTGCATTAATGCTTTGACTAGGGTACAAATTTGGACGAGGGATCAGCAGCCATGCATCCCTATAAAAGCCAATGATCATCACACACAATTATCATCCAATTATCTATTATCATCTCATATCTTATATAGTTTTCTTAGTATTTCTCTAGTGTTTTCATAGCTTTTGTTATTGGATATTTGTTCTTTACTTTTGTTCTTTACTTTTGTTCTTATATATTCATACTCCAAACTCGGTAATTCTCTATCTTTTACTATGCAATTTTCATCATGAACCTTAAACTAATTAGTATTGTTTTCATATTGTTGTTGTTAGGAAATCAATCTAAAATTAATCTAGTTAAAACCAAAATATTGTTTAGCATGTCACATTACATTTTACCTAATCATATAATCCTAAAAATTGTCATTAGAATCATTACTAATATAATCACCATAATCACTTTAGTATTTATATTTCATAGTCTAATTTCATACATCTTTTTCTTATTAATTTACTTAATCACATAATCATATAAATTAGATTAATTCTAATATTGTAAAGTTATCATTGTGTAAATAAAATAAATAGAGTTGTAATATTTGAAATGATTTACAAGTTAAATTAATTAAAAGAAGAGTAGTTACCAATTGAACCATCTAGTTGTTTCTTCCTTTGGTCGTGTCAAATTCCATAACTATGTTTAGTGGCCATAAACAATTGTTTGTATTAGTCAATTTCTATCTTTAAAACGAGAGTTGGGATGGGAATTGGGACTGCCAATAGGGGTTTAGTGACCTAACCATGCTGAAAGGACGTTAGGACCCACTAAAAGGTCGGTACAAATCCGAAAGGAATATACCGTTACAAGGCCTAGACGATCATAGTAATTCTAATGTTGGTATCAATGAAACTTTTAATTAGTTTTACATGTATTTCTCTTTCACTATATCAATTTGATTAGATAGTTTATCTTACCGTATTAGATAGTTTATTTTGTTATTATTTAGCTAGTTTACTTTATCGTCTTTCTATTCTCGTTCTTAGATAGTTTACTTTATTATTATTGTCTAGTTTATTAGTTTAGTTAGTTAGGCTTTCAATATTGTCATTTAAATATCGTTTTTAGTTAGAATTTAGTTGTTGTTATTCGGATCAATGGGTTTCCCCGATCGGGTATGTGACAACCCGATCGGGTAAGTCTTCTGTTCTGAGTTTTTCATTTGCAATTTACATATTTTTCATTTACATATCGTCATTTATATACTTGTCATTTTATTTTATATTAACACTTTAGACAACCACCTAAAGTGACTCGAACCTAAATGAAAATCAATCCATAGCAATTCATAGTTAACACGTACTCCCTGAGGATCGACACCCTACTTCCCTAATTACATTCCTTATGTTGTTAGCCTAAGTGCGGGGAATTATTTTTGTATCGGGACCGCGACATAACCGATCAAATTTTGGCGCCGTTGCCGGGGAGCACGGTTTTGTTTATCTATGTATTGTTGGTTTTTATTTATCAATTCTACCATTTTTTAGGTACAACCGTACCTAAATCGTTTCTAACTTTCTCTTTTGTGTTTTTCTTGTAGGTAGACAAAAATGGTACTAACAAGGGAAGATCCAAGGTACCGGGTTTTTGAGCTCGCTAGTGGGATCCTAAGGGTCCATTTGACTTTGATTGCTCTCATAGAGGGTAACCAATTTAGTGGAAAACCAAACGAAAACCCGTCACACCATCTACAAACCTTTTGCGAATTGTGTCAAACCTTTGTGAGGGAGGGAATCACCCAAAACGAAATTAGAGAAACCCTTTTTCCTTTATCACTAAAGGGAGAAGCTAAGTGGTGGTTCACCCGTCGTTTAAACGAAGCCACAAGGCCTATGTAGTGGGAAGAGATTGTCATCGCTTTTCACCGTAGGTTTATAACCAATTTGTCAAACCTATCAATTAAATCACAAAATGAAAGTGGGGAAGGTTCACAAACCAATGGGGGAGAGCGAGAGAAGAGTCAAGTGGAAACTTCAAAAGATGTTGACACTAAAATTTCCTTAGCTTGTCCCATTCAACCAAACGAAACCACCCCAAAAAGCACTTTATATCGCCCAAACGTTTTCAACCCATTTACCCCATTAACAACACCTTGTGAACTTTGTGGTGTATTCGCATTAAGTTGCCATAGGTGTTGGCAAAAGGTAAATGAGAGAATTCAAGGCCGAATCAAGCTACAAGGAGCTCAAATCCCTTCATAAGGCTTAAGGAGGGATAACAAAACAAAGTCTAGCATGACTCAAAAATGCGCTTGTCGGGAGGCAACCCGTCTTTTTCTTTACTTTTTCTTTATGCATTTTTCTTTTACTTATTAGACAATGATTTTTATTTTGGACTACTTTATTTGGACTTTATTTTTGGATTTTGTGTTGTAATAGTTAGGAACATTTTCTTCGTTTCACTTGTTATTATGCATGTTTCGTATATAGTTTTTCGTACTTAGAATCGGAGGACCTATTGAGACAAGAAGGAGCTATCCTTGGCCCATGTTGTCAAGATTACTGAGAAAATGGCACCTACATTGAGGAAATCAAAGAGGGCAAGGACCTCCACTCAAGGAGAAAGTAGTAGAGCACAAGAGGAAGATATAGAAATGCTTGAAGCGAATGAACAACCCGAAAATCAAGGGGATGCTATGCAAGATCCTAACTTTCCGGGTGTGGAATTTAGCTCCAATGAGCAATGGCAAAAATGGTACGTTCTTAAAAGCAAAGGTATGAGGGCTACGAAGTTCCTCAATGTTTCTTCTTTAAGGCATATGAAACTTCTTGAGCATGTTAAAGTGTTATTTAGGGGTCTAGGTATGAATGTTAGCATGAACTTTAGTTATGAGACCTACCCTCAATTAACTCTTGAATTTTTGAGCTCTTTTGAGTTACATCGGTCTAGAAATAGAAACACTATGCCTCAAGTTCGGTTTTGCTTGTTTAATGATGATTATAATATGAACTTAGAGACTTTTGCTAGATATTTTGGTCTCACCACTGAAAACACTGTTACCTCACCTCCAGAAGGCTTTGATGTTAGCCTGCTTTGGAGTGCTATTTCGACTTACCATGTCTCTCGTTGGGACCATGTCCCACACCAACATATCCATCATCCCGCCATTAGAATCTGGCAAAGATTCATGGGATGGACCTTTTTGGGTCGTGCTGAACCTCATTTGGTGAGACGAGTAGAGTTAGAAATGTTAGGAGGATTTTTGAATGTGAATGGTGATGAGCCATGGTCTATTAGTGTTCCGTATGATTTTGCTGTTCAGTTGACCAAAGCTATTAATCCTAAGAACACTGCCATTGTCTATGGAGGTCTTATTACTCACCTTGTTATGCGAGTTTGTGGCTTTAACCAAGCCACCACCGACCTTCAGGCATTGACTACACCTCCCACCGAGATGGGAAATGGGTTGGATTATGATTACTTTGTTCAGCTCAACTGGTTTCGTGCTTCTCACCCCCATATGATTTGGAGGATTGCTGGCCGTGATTCGGTCAAGTTGACCGCCGAGGTAGATCAAATTCCATTTCTTCGGCAGTAACCTCCACTTCAAGAGGATGAGGCTATCTTACCCCGACCTACTTACTACCTTCATGTTGGGGATATTACCCCCATTGACCCCCCTGTTCAACTTAGATCCCGCCGCCCTGAGGTAGGATCATCCTTGTTGGAGTAGGTGTCCTCCACAATAGTGCGCCACATGATAAATCTTATTAAGGAATATAATTGGGATATTTATTGACTATATATATGATTAGTCAGTTGATTAACGTAAATCAATAACGGTTGGCTAACTAGAGTTTGACGTTATTGTCGTATGACGGCGGTGATCAACTGATCCCTTTTGGTCACACCTAAAGGATAAAATCCAAATAGTTACTAATTATTTGTATACGATACAGTTAATTAGTGCATTACATATATTCGATATGTACGAGAGTTAATTGTTAGAAATTGAGTTAAGAACTCAAATTCGATTAAGCTTATTTTTCAATTATGCGATAATTGACTCATAAATTATATCTTATTTTAATACGATTAAATAAGATTTAACTTAGTAATTAATCGTTAAATTTACTAAATTAGTTGAGGTTTTGAGATAGAGGTAATTAGTTAATTATATTTACAAGGAGTTGTAAAATAAATTAACTAAGCATTGTGGGACCCATTATATATTGATATAATGTTAAAATATTACTTAAAATGTAAAGTACATATTATTTATTTAATTGAGTCATATAATTGTTATATGATCAAATTAACACTTAATTATACAAGATAATTAACCATATGATCAATAAGTATTTGTGAGACAAATATCAAAAATCAAAATGGACCAAACTAGGCCATAATGGCCGGTTATGTTGTTAGTTAAATGGTGATCATTGTTGTTCTTATTTACACTCTTAAGTCACCAAGTGAAAGTGACATAACAAGTAGAATATAATCATCACTTATACTACAACACTCCACCCTAATGCATGTGATTAAAAAAAGCAAAATGAGAGCCTTGTGAAGCTCATTTGGACCGGCCATATTGCCTTTATAAGGGCAATATGGTTGTTCATTTCATTTGTTCAATTCATGCTTGTTTTTCATACTTCTCTCAAAAACTCATCTTCTCTCTAAAAACTCTCAAATACTAATATTTACTAAGTATTACTAGTGTAGTAATATATTCTTATATTAGTAGTATAATATCTATCTTATTATCTAGTTAATAATAAGGGTAGATTATTTGGTATCATCTTGGTGCATCTTGAAGGAGGTCTTCTAGTTTGGAGATTACTTTGTGTTCATCATATTTAGCTCAAGAAGCACAAGAAGGAGTTTCTTGTTGTGCCCTTATATTTTCCATATCAATGTGAGGAAATTTCTTCCTTTATATAAATGTCTTTATATTTGCATGCATGTTACATAGATCATTATAAACTAAATTAATAAGTAATTTAGTAAATAATTAGAGGAGTCTAATTAAGGTCTATGAACTTTCATGTGGTATCAGAGCTAGCTTGTAGCATGCATGTTCATTTTGGACATTTTTATTAAAGTTATAAGATAACTAATAAATCAAAGATTTTGAGTTAAAATACGATTCTGACAAAAAAATTTGGTGCATGTATACCTACTGACCTCAAAATGTTTGTGGTCAAATTTCGTGATTTTAGGGATTAATTTGCTATTTATTTTGATTTTTGGCGTTTAAAACGAGTTAACATGCATTTTATGAGTTAAAAGTTAACTAAAAATCGTTTCATGTTGATTCCTGGCCAATGAAATTTTAATATACTCGTACAGATGCATGTCTTAACATATTGTATTGTCACATTTCCGTGACTTTTACTTATTCATTGCATGTTCATTGCTTTTTATACGATAAAAAGTCGATAATATGAGATTATAATGTTCATAAAATTTAAACGTCCATTTCTGGTCTTGAAATTTTTTGTACATTTAACATTCTGATGTTGATACTCTTGGTGAAATTTCATAATTTGTTTCACTATTTTACTATATCTAATGTTTTTATTTGATAAAACCATTAAATACAAAGCTATTTGTTCATAAAATTAATTTAAATTTTTTGAGAAAATGTTTTTATTTTTAGAGTTCCTGGACATGTTCCAGAATGTAAAAAATTTTTGGTTTCAAATTTTATGATGTTTATATTTTATTTTGGTTTTATTTCATAATTGTTTTGATTAAACCGTAATATTTAGCAAATGAAATCAAATCGATCTAATTAATGACCAACAAAATTAGTACTGATTAATTTTGAGTTCTAAATCAGTTTAGTTAATTATTTTTAATTTAAATGAGATTTAAATGTTGATATTGATTTTTAATGGTTAAAAATCAATAAATCCCGTAAAATCGAGCTAAAATGAGCATGAATGTGTTTAGGGCAATTTTGGCATGAATTTTGCAGCAATTTATTTTATTTATAGTTGAATGAATGAATGTCATTTATTTAATCATTTATGCAAATTTTGTACCTAGTATGGCCTAGTTATTTTTAATCGTTATTACCCGTAATGTAAGGGAATAACGGTTTGGTTGTAATTTTATTGCGATCTCGTATCGCCGGTTTGTATAATTTAATAATTTTATTTTATAGAATAAATGTATAATAGGAATTTGTATATTTTTATATTTGTAATTATTTTTATGAAGACCGGTGACTCCCTCCAGACGGTGCCATTTTGGAAGGTGTTCCAAGTGAAGAGGCAAGGGACCAAGGGAGTTGGTTTCCGAATTTGTAACTATCTAGTTAATTTGATTAGCTAGGTGGCCATACTAGGATTTTATTGTTGCTTGATTGCTTGCTTTATTTCCGCTCATGCCAAAATCGTCACACATAGCATTTTATTTCCGTTATTGTCCAATTCAACGTTATTCACACTTCACCTGATTAGTTCAACTTATAGGGAATTAATAACAAAATTGACAAGACCTCTCACATAACTTAAAAAATTGAGATTTAGCCTTACCAATTAGTAACACCTATGAACCCCGTGTTCATTAGGGCTACCACGCTCGTGGGTCCCTTTTACCTCGGGTAAGTAGGGTGATGCGATCACAAGCCAAAATTGGATTGGACTCAACGAGATAAGCGTTATCTTGGGACTAGGAGATGGATTTAGTTGAAATCCGTCAACCAAGAGTTCTAAGGGTAGAATTAGTCAAGTAATGACTTACCATTTCTAGATAAAAGTATCATGCGATGACTATTTTTATTTAAAGATGGGTCTTGGAATCATTTATATAATTTAGTGAGAGGTCATTATATGAATGCTAAACTTGTTAAAATGTTTTTCAATTAAATTAACAATGAATGTTTATATATTTCTTTTTGTTGTAGTTACCATATTCGCATAATGTCGACATCATCAAACGCTGCAACCTTGGGTAAGGACTCATGGTTGAGATCCGTCATGGACAAGTGTGTCCTAAAAGATGACGGAAGTAACTTCGTTGAATGGGAGTCAACGATCAAGAGCGCCGCGTTATCTGATAACGTGCTTCGCTACTTGGTCGAAGAGCCCCCCACCGAACCCGCGCCAAGATCGTCCGCGGTGGTTCGGGCCGAGTATGACCTTTATTTGAAGGTTGCTAATGACGTCAAGAATGTCTTGATTTGGTCAATCTCACCCAAACTCAAACTCCAATTGATATCACTCGATTTACCCCATTCAACCAAACGAAACCACCCCAAAAAGCACTTTATATCGCCCAAACGTTTTCAACCCATTTACCCCATTAACAACACCTTGTGAACTTTGTGGTGTATTCGCATTAAGTTGCCATAGGTGTTGGCAAAAGGTAAATGAGAGAATTCAAGGCCGAATCAAGCTACAAGGAGCTCAAATCCCTTCATAAGGCTTAAGGAGGGATAACAAAACAAAGTCTAGCATGACTCAAAAATGCGCTTGTCGGGAGGCAACCCGTCTTTTTCTTTACTTTTTCTTTATGCATTTTTCTTTTACTTATTAGACAATGATTTTTATTTTGGACTACTTTATTTGGACTCTATTTTTGGATTTTTTGTTGTAATAGTTAGGAATATTTTCTTCGTTTCACTTGTTATTATGCATGTTTCGTATATAGTTTTTCGTACTTAGAATCGGAGGACCTATTGAGACAAGAAGGAGCTATCCTTGGCCCATGTTGTCAAGATTACTGAGAAAATGGCACCTACATTGAGGAAATCAAAGAGGGCAAGAACCTCCACTCAAGGAGAAAGTAGTAGAGCACAAGAGGAAGATCTAGAAATGCATGAAGCGAATGAACAACCCGAAAATCAAGGGGATGATATGCATGATCCTAACTGTGACACCCTCAAATTTGCGGAAAGAAAAAAATAATTTAACTAAATAAAATATGAGAATACATAACGAAGGTGTCATAAATAAAAGGTTCATTACAAAACAGAAATAATATTATACAAAAGAAATATACAAGACGGGAGACATATCTCCCGTATAAATACTGAAATAAAAGAGAGTATAATAATATACAATCTAAGAACCGAATATAGGTCCAAGGTAAATACTTCGCTCGCTAGCTCGTCAATGTACCCAATTTATGCATCACAAACCTGCCAACCGCATTAAATATAAACACGGAAGCCACAGTCAGTGGGGAGTAACTCCGAGTTCTCCCAGCCACGAAATGTCAAGTTTAATAAAACATGAATAACATAAAAGCAATGTATATGGAAAATACAAACTTTAACATATATGATATGCTTTTCATGTTATGAAACAGATAACTAACATATAACCTAGCATGTGAAAGCTATCATGTGAATCCGATACTAAAATATAACTCGAGGTAGGGAAGCTGGTATGCTGGCTCAGCGGTTACCACGTAACATGGCCCTGATACACTCAAACCCTAATCAACACGTAATCATGTGAATCAGTGAA
>JAIUZE010075017.1:3383-16472 GCA_022085475.1 Heliosperma pusillum
CGGCTAGAAACAGAGTCTTTTCCACATAGACATAAAATCAACATATTCATTTCATGTTATTTTATTAAGACTTCTAACATGTGAATTATTCTATCATACCCAAACCCGTTTGACTAAAAGAATATTAAATTAAACTACGATCTCGTCTTATAATTTCTAACATGTGAGAAATAATAATTTAATGAAAAACCTTTTTAATTAAATATTTTACTTATTAATATTTCTCGCTTGCTAATTATTACAAAACGCGATAAATTAACAATAACTCAAAAACCGTCACAAGTCCCACAAGGGGACCCACGGGCTGATTTGGGCCAACATGACACGGGCCTGGACTGGGCCCCACGGCTGGTTCGGGCCTGTTTTGGGGCTGTTTTAACGACTTTACTAAAAACCGTTTCCTAATATTCCCCGCATGCTTAACATAATTAAAACCCGTCAAAACAACAACATAACAACCAAACATCGACACAACCCAAAGACCAAAACCCGGACCCACCATGGACCAACCCAGACCGGGTCTGAACCGGCCTGGACCGGCTGGTTTGGTCCGGTTCACAGCCACCTTATCCGGCCACCACCATCAATCACACCAAATTGTTTCTAACATGTTTTAATTAATCAAACACCCATTTTAACAACCAATTTAACCATCCATCATACAAAAATCAATATTATGAACAATCATAAAAATTCATCAAGAACACTAAACAACATAAAAATTCCATACAACATAGAAATCATACCACTTATCATATTCCTACTAAAACTCCATAAATCATAATAACATGAACCAAAAACAAAAGATGAACCAAAAATAAAAGAAACAAAAGCTATGTAACATATATTCGTCGAGTAACTCGAAATCGTTACCTTAGCTAGACAAGTCAATTAGCACCAAAATAAGAAGTATAAACCAAGAAACCCTCCTACTAATCTTCACCCAAAATATACGAGTCTCCAAACTCGTCCTCAAAATCTTCCCCTATAAGAAATGACAAGAAAACATTATTAGAACTTAAATTTGATTTTCCATAAATTAAATGTTGAAAACGATTTTGACGGAATTGAAAATAAACCGTACTAGAACATGGAGAGCGAAGAGGAGATTCTAGAATTATAAGTTAGGACGGATTTAATTAAGAAATGAATATTTTATGAGGATTTTGCTCAAGAACGACGAAGAACGGATGAAGAACACGAAGAACGCTCAAGAACGATGAAAGAAAGTGATGATTTGATCTTAATTTGATTTATTGTAAAATGAAAAGTTGTTAGTGAGTAATGATGGTTGGATGAGCCGTGTACATATAGAAGGATTAGGGAGTCGGGTTTTGAAATTGTTGTTACGGAATTGACTCGCGTTTAATAATTATATTACGGTAATCGATTAAATATAACTCGATATTAAGTTAATTAAACTAAATATCTAGATATTATGATATTGTAATCAAAAGTAATGAAAATATCAAGCCTAAGAGAGGAGAAAGAGTGCCGTGTGGTTTTGTGCTAGACGGGTCTGTTTTGTAAACGATTTGCGTAATTTCCGTTGACGGATCGATAAAGTAACAAATATCTAAGATATTCGTATTAGTTTAATCAAAAGAATTAAAATATCTCATGTGAGTGGAAAACGATGACATGGGCGCGTGACTCATGCCAAAGTCGAGTTTCGGATTTGTTTCGGGATTTACGATGAGTCGGGAATAGTTAAATGATTCCCGGGTTTAAACCGTAAAACCTTATTATAAATTACGAATAAATTCAAAATAATTTTATTAAATTATCATAAATTCTAATAAATCTAAATAAAAATAAATCAAAATATTATTTTTTTAAATAAAATTTCGGTCTTCAAACTTATAAGGCGAGTCGGGAAAAAGTCAACGAAAGTCAAAGTTGACTGAAAGTCAAGAAAAGTCAAAGATTGACTTAAAAGTCAAGAAAAGTTTATGACGACTTAAAAGTCAAGAAAAGTCAATGACGACATTAAAGAGTCAAGAAAAAGTCAAAGACGACTTAAAAGTCAAGAAAAGTCAAATATGACTAAAAACGGGATTTTCATGAAAT
This sequence comes from Heliosperma pusillum, assembly GCA_022085475.1. NCBI lineage: Eukaryota > Viridiplantae > Streptophyta > Magnoliopsida > Caryophyllales > Caryophyllaceae > Heliosperma > Heliosperma pusillum. The sequence continues at coordinate 5,454 of JAIUZE010075017.1, forward strand.
CTCTCAGAAATTCCAAATACGAACTCGGAAATTTCAAAATACGACTCGGAACAAAATTTCTATTTTAAAACCTTAAGTTTGCTGAAAAGTGTTGGTAAATATTTTTACTAGAAAAATTGGGTACTTTTCGGGTTGTTACATCCAAGACCTGGCCAGACCCTCGATGCATTAACTGCACATCGAACGACACATAAGGACCAGAGCGTATAACGAATTGCCTCTGACCAATCCCAAACATAGACCAAAATAAGCAAATCCCCAAACGGTTGTGTTGGTTCATTCTGATAGTATATAACTGATACTATAGTCATCTATTCAACAAGCGAACAAACAAATGCACAGTATAACTGACTGTACTAACCAATGCGTGAACGACGTCAGGACTCAACACATGAACAGTATAACTGACTGTCCAACAATGCGTGAACAATGTCACGACTAAACTCCAAAACACTATAACCGACTGTCCAAAAATATAGGAATAAGAATAACCAATACGATATGCAAACATAGCGTTATAGTTCAACTAACCATAATACCACACATAAGCAAGCAAAAATGACCAAAGGTTATAGTATCTTGACCTATAACATTTCACCTCAAAGGTCATGTTATAGTTCGAGTTACCATAACACCAGACACAAAAGCATATAACATCCAATGTTATAATGCCTCCAACTATAGCCTTCACTTAACCTTAGTGAAGTTATAGTAACCCCACATATAACCTTTGTTAAGCTTGTTAGGTTATAGTATCATCAACCATAACCTTCGCTTAACTCTGGCAGAGTTATAGTAAACCACTTATAACCTTAGTTAAGCGTGTCAGGTTATAGTATCACCAACTATAACCTTCACTTAAATTCGGCGAAGTTATAGTAACTTCAGCTATAACCTTCACTCAAGTTTAGTGAAGTTATAGTAACTTCATCTATAACCTTCACTCAATTTTAGTGAAGGTATAGTAACTTCTGCCATAACCTTCACTCAACTTTAGTTAAGTTATAGCACTTCAAGCTATAACTTTATACGTGCGAGGTTATAGTATCATCAAATATAACTCTCTTTCATCACAGATTAGTCCTCTATAACAAATTCACTTAGGGGTCAACTCCACGGTACAAAGCGCCATGTCACCACAACGAGTCTTGTTATAGTACACCGCACCATAACGTCACTTTCCAAATTATAGCTCAAATAGGAATAATTAGGGTAGCTTACATGCAAAGTTATAGTTTAATATGCTATAACCTTAATGATATTAAACAAAACCCTAATTTCTCAACAAAATCAAACCCTAGCCTCTCGCACAAAGAGGAGGCCGAAACCCTAGGCCACGGCAACCCCACGGCCGCGCCACCACCAACAACGCTAGGGTTCGCGATTTGAACCCTAGTTCGCGCACCAAATAAATAATTGAAAATAGAATAACAACATAAGCATTAAATGCAATTAAACATGTAAATCATAAGCATAAATAACCACACAAACAATTAATCATACAATCAATCATTATATCATGTTAATAATTCACTTTCTATAAACATAATTAAAGGAAAACACCTAGTTACCTTTATTACGCAATAAAGACCGCAAAATAATCTTCATCTTCATAAAAAATGCCATTAATATTGCCCTACACGAATCCTCCAGCAAAAACAACCAAAGAAAGACATCTTCTTCTTAATCTTCTTATTTACCCATCAAATATATAAACCCTAAATGTAGGTCTAGACCCCATACAATCGAGTCCCTTAAAAATAATATGAATAGAATATATTGTAGAGGTAAGAGCCGGGATTGTAAATATATAGTTTATATTTGATTTGGATAAAGAAAGTTGCATAACAATGAAGTGAAATTGAGATAATGAAAAGGGAGAAAGAGAGAGGAAAGTCACGGCGCAGGTAACAAATGCACGAAGGAAAAGATTGAGCAACCTAGTTGCTAGGTTATGTTTTCTATTTATAAGAGAGTTTAAGGGGTCTTTTGATCTATTAGCACACAAGACGAATAATCCAATTACAAACCAGGTTTAGTATATTTAAAATGCTCAAAGAGTTTATATAGGAGAAGTAACTACTTCCTCCATTCAACTCCACTCTACCACTTTCTTTTTTGTACACTATTCACAAGCGATCATATAATTGCAATTTTCTCTCAATATATAAGTAAGAAATATATTCATGTGTGATCTTGTTTGATTCGTCTTTACGAGTACATTATTAATATCTAACTTTTGTAATTTTTGCAAATACGTAGCTAACGATATTTACCGTGTAAAACACGTCTCGGCAAATGTGAAAAAGTTTTTTGGTAGAGTGGAGTTGAATGGAGGAAGTATTCGATTTAAATAGTAAAATCGTGCGCGGACATTTTAACCTATACAAATTAGTTAAAAATGGGAAAAACAAAATATAGATCGCAATCGTTAAATACGCATTAAATAATTAAGCTCACAAAATAATTATTTTAATAAATAAATTTCCGGATAAAATTTATTATAAAAACACGGGGTGTTACACAAGTTGAAGCGATTCCTAGTAACCCAACATACCCATGGATCGTTTTTAACACCCAAGAACAACATGATCTGTTTGAAATGCTTATGGGTCGTCCTGTGGACCCTACTCGATGTGTGTTCCCCACCATTCTTGATGTCCTCGGTTTGGGTGATGCTATTTCTACTATATTTAACCGAATCGGGTTTGGTGGATTATACTCCCTAAATGAACTTTATTACCGACCGTTGTCACTTGAGTTCTTTAGTTCTTTTGATTGGGACGAAGTCAATACGAGTATGTCTTTTCGGTTGCTAAATAGGTATTTCGTGTTGTACTATGTTGAGTTAGCTAGTCATTTGGGTCTTTCTCTTGGTGATGATGATGATTTTACTGCTATTCCTTCCGGCTTTCAAGCCGTTGACTACTTTTCTCTATTTACTGGTCTTCCTAACCCGCGTGTCAATGCCATGGCTGTAAATGATGTGCAACATCCTTGTTTAAGGTTGGTTCAGCGATTCTTTAGCTTTATTCTGTTTGGTAGGAAAGACTTTAGTAAGCTAAATTCTCATGAAGTTTTATTGCTTGCATCCACCCTCAATCCCAAAAATGAGAATATCTTTCAGTTTCACCTGGTCGGCTTGGTGTGTTATGCATTTTGGAGAGTCAATTCCCCCACCCAAAATTCATTGGATTGTGGTGCTTTGGTCACTAGATTGGCTAGGCGACTTGTTGGGTTTGGGGGAGACCGTCTGTACACACCCATGACCGAGGTACATGCTCCTAGGGTCGACGGGGAGTACTTGCGCCACACTTTATGCTGGATTAATGCGTTAAGTAACGCTAAATATCAGTGGCGAATACGGGGGTCCAAGTGGATAGCTCTTTCTGACGCCGGTAACGGTCTACCTTCTACGGAGCGGTTGCCTGCTCATGATCATGAGACTGGACCTACCCCTGCCCCTCGATCTAATGTGGTACCACCCGAGCTTTTTTTCACCTTGGCCGAGACTCGTCGACCTCGCCGGCGGATCACCCCTTCATCTTCTGCTCATGCCACCACCACCCCGACTCCCCACTTTACACTAACCCTGACTCCGTTCCCTTAAGCTTCACCTGCTTATACCTATGACCCGTCCTTGGAGAGGGAGATTAGGATTCACCAAGGAGTTAATAATGACTTGGTGATGAGGGGGCTTTGGGAGAACCTCATGCGGGCGGATCTTAATGCTACTGCTAGTTGGACTCCACCGAGCTATTATCAGGGTCCGGGTGACGAGAGTCGTGTGTTGGATAACTATGGTGTGACTCGTTAGTAGTTTTCCTAGGAGTTCAGTCATAATTATGGTTGTCTGGGTCGTCCGTGGTATACTCCTATCCGTCCGGATGCTCCGGTTGGTGGGTTTTGTGGGCCATTTCAGGCCTCTTCCTCTAGTGCTGCTCAGAGAGATGATGATGATGATGGTGCTGATGAGAACTAGTGACAACTGGTATTATCTATCCTTGTACTTTCGTTTATTGTATTTTCTTTTAGTTATTTCTCATTTCCCTTTGTTAGTTGTGTCCTTTAGGTTGCTGTTGTTGGTTGTTGTGTGATTGTTGTGCTGTTAGCTTCACACTGAGGTCACTGTGACATTTAGGTTTGGGGGATAGTCTTTATTTATGTTGTGTGTTTATTTCCGTTGTGTGAAAAAAAAAACAAAAAAAAAACCATAAAAATTGAAAAATTTACAAAATCCAAAAACATGTTATTTTATTAGTTCGAGTCTTGGTGAAGTTGAATAACAATGATGATAATTTGCATTGTTTCTGCATTTGAATCCCAAATAAGTTATCCATGTACATTGTTTTGACTTACTAGTTTTGAAAAAAAACACATAGAACAAGTTTTGACCGTTTTTGACATACCTTATGCTAATTAGATTTGGCCAGTTTTAGTTGGTAAACCACTTAAAACTCTGAGATCTATAGAGCTTCCTACGCCAGGAAAATCAATAAACTGGTCTTGTCTTTTGGTTTATGACTGTGGTACTCCTTGTGCAATATGTAATATCAAATTGCATAAGTGTGACATTAGTTTCTTGATACTATACGCGTTCATTTGATAAGTACATGAGGAAAGGCGGTTTTTACCGTTCAAATAAGCCTTACATTAGCTTTTGTTTAGCCCATTTGAACATTTGTAGTCTGTGTTATAACCCATCTAATAGCTACATTCCTAGAATTTGCCTACCTTATCGGGACAGTCGCAGTTGCATGGTTTTTCTTGCCTACTTGTCTACTATGGTTGGGTCGAGATTTTTTTTTTAAAAAAAAAATATGAAATAAGTATAGCAAGTACGTTGGCAATTGTGTCATTTATTCCCTTTGTTGAGAAATGTTATGAAGCAAAAGATATGATGAAAAAAAAAAAGAAGAAAAGAAAAAAAAAGGTGAACAGAGAAAAAATATATGTTGCTTCATTAAATTGTTCAAGGGATAATGAAAGGGAATATACTAGAGTCTAATGCATATTTAGAGAGCAATATCGATATCTCTCTTGTGTTGTCAAAGTTTAAGATGATTTCTCTAGTTGGGTATTGGTTTGTGCGAGTCTTCTAGAATTGCTTTGGTAAGTGTCGCTGCGACTACCGGTCTTAGCCCCAAATTCTTATACGTGCCTTAGCACAATCTACTTCTATACCTTTGCCCATTAGCCTCCCTTATTGTCTTGATTCATGTACTTTGGTTTTATAGCGAATGCGTATTAATTAAGGAAATTACTATCAGATTAGAATGCTTGCATGTTTCATAAGTTGAGTGAGTGTTTCTATTTATTTATATCTTGACAAAAATCACCCTTACATAAACTTATGAGTGCATGAGTGAATCCGCGAGAATCCGAGAAATTGAGCCTTACAAAATTGAAAGGTATTTAGTTTTTTTTCTATACTACGGTATCATGTAAAATCTTGGGACATGAGTTGCGTTTTCTACTTTCCCGTGCCTTTAAATTTGTTTTATTGGTACAACTTGGTCATTACTTTGTTATAGATATGGATAGCTTGGGGTTTATATGTGCATTAACATTAGCTTTGACTTTTTCATTCACCATTTGTATGTTTGTCCTTGTATAGTGGTGAGTGCTTTGCTTAGGGACAAGCAAAGGATTGGTTTGGGGGAGTTTGATGATCACTATTTATTTACATATTTTATGCTTCCCTTAGATACATAAGACTAGATTTATTGTCTTTCCTTTCTTGTTTCTATGGTATTTTAGCTAGAATATCGATTACGCCGCTTCTATTATGTTTTAATGTAGATTGGATGCATTTGGAGCTTTTTGAGTTGGTATGGAGCATAGCGGGGTCAGATCGTAGAAGCTTAGGCACGGGAATCGAGAGCGGTGGAGAAGAAATGAAGAAAAACGAAGAAACAAGCCATATGAAGGTTGCTCGATCGAGCAACAACACTCTGATCGATCGAGCAGATTCACCTTGGCTCGATCGAGCAACCTAGTGTTTGACAGCTTTCGGATTTCCTATGTTAGTTTTTAGTTAATTAGATTGTTATTATAAAAGGAAAACTCATCTTTCACAATTAGGGTACACTTTAATATTAAAAAACCCGAGTTTTGTTTTCTTTGCTACTGGATTGATTCATCAAGACTATTGTGTTTAGTTCAAGCTTGTAATCGGTACTCTTTAATCTTCCTTTGTTATTCAATTAGTTACTTTCTAGTTCTTTAATTATTCTTTGTTAATCCTTTCATCATTGTTAATCATGTTTACTTTATTTATTATCATTGTTATTAATATCGTTATGAGTAGCTAAATTCTTATCTAGGGTTGAAAGGGGATCTAGGATTGTTAGAAGGGATAGTCTAATTAATTGAATTGAAATAGCATGATAATCGTTTGATAATCGTTTTAAATCTAGTTCCTTAATTACTGGCAAAGATTAATTAACTAGTCTCGCAAATTAGGATTAACACCGACCGGGTTAAGACTACGATATGTTACGATAATTGAATAGAACTCGTTTATTGATAGCGATCGCATGTTAAATTGTAGATCTAACGGGTAAAATTGAATCGACCGATCTTGTGACCTTAGATAACTTTTTTGCAAGATAGTTGATTACACCCTTACCCCTAAATAATAATCCTAGTGAACCTGAGACCCTAGACTTTTAATCTTATTGATTTCAACCTTTTATTGTTATTGTTTGCTATTAGTTTAGGAACACAAATAAAAAAAAAACCCACGAAATTTTTACTATAAAAGATGAACATAGTTTAACAGATTAGAATACTACCGCCTCTCTGTGGATTCGATACCTTACTTATGGCTGACTATGAGTTAGAAGTGAATTGGGATTACTTTGATTAAGGTGACGCGACTTTAGCCTTATCAATACACATTTAAACAAGCAGAGTAACGGTAAATTGAGTGCATTTAAAATGGTTTTGTCTTAAACGGTTGGTTGTCATACCAAGCAATCAAGCCCATGGTCTCTGGAGAGGTCCGCACCAAACATGATTAAGGCCGGTTCCTAGTCCATTCACCCAAGTACTGATAGCCCTTGGTGTTAACATGAGTACAAACCGCGATATGGTGACGTCAATCGCTATCCATCCTTCGGCCCAGATAAGAATTTGAACCGTCCAGACAGGACGATTGGTCGAAAGGGTTGGGTTAAGCTTAGAAAGACCGAATAAAACGAACTAGGAAGGTCGAGTAATGAGAACCGACAACTGTCTCATACATACAATTCCCTAACCTCGTTCAAGTTTCACCATGGGTAACAGGTAAGTGTATTATCACCACCGGAGTAGCCAAACTGTGATACACGGGTTTTGCGATTCTTTCCAAACTGTGGTGCACTGGGAATCACGGCTAGAGAAACGAGGGACACGCGTGGAAACACGCATTTGTGGAGTCGCCACCAACCTTTGTGGGAAGTTAGAACCGTTTGAATACTTTATGTCATGTCAAGACACAAAGGAATTACATGAATACTAAGAGCTCGTTACCCTTAGCATTCTATGTATAGAATGACTCTCGTGGATGCCAATGAACACGGATGTTTACAGAGATCTGGAGTAAGGGGTAAGGGTACGTATTAGGAAGGTCTTTTGATCGAACACCTAATCCCGCCCTCCTCGATAGCGGCCTCAACTAATGATTAGGGAAACTCTTTTGTAATCGATGTGTTGCCGGTTATTTCCATGCTTTGCAACACCTACGTTTTAATCCTAGCATGTGAGCTTAGAATATGTCGGTTGACACATAGTTTAGCAATTAATAAGGTCGGAGTAGGATTTAGGATTGATTGGCATGTGAGAACACAAGTAATTAAGTCATACAATGATTAAACAGAACGAATATGGAATCTATCTCGGAAATATGTTTGAAAGATTAATTAAAAGAAAGAAAGATTTAATAAAACTAAACGAAATCAGATTAGCAGCGATAATATGAATAATTGTCAGTTAATTACTTAATCAAACTACGTCAAAGTGAATCAGGAAGTTCAGAGGCAGAAACCAGCCCGGAACAGGCGCAGCAGGAGGTGCATCCTCTGGAAAAGGCGCGGCAATCTAAGCGCCAATTCATGATTTGGGTTCTGGTAGCCAGAATCGCAAACAGTTAGTATTCGTTGGTGATTTACGGTTAATTAATGATCTACAAGTCGAATTTAAGTGATTTAACGAATTAAATTATACTAACTATATCAAAGGCGAATCTAGAGATAAAATATTGACGGATCTAACCTCTTAAGACACAAATTGATAGATAACAAAAATCCACTAATATTGACTATTACGGATTTAAGTCAAACAAACTAAATAATGAAAGACTAAGGAAAAGATTTGAAAACAATTTTGACATACATTCGACATAAATCTTACATTAATTAAATAAAGTACAAAATATGAAATTAAACACACCCTCAGACTTACATGTTGACGAAACGAGATATGAACTAAAGTTATCGATTTAGCGACAGCTCGACTTGAATGTAAAGAAAGTGCCCTCGCATGAGAAACGATTGTTTAGATTAAGTTGATGAAAATTTATTATTGTTGAGTTGGTCAAATTGGTCGGTCAATGCAATAACGTCATAGGTACCTAGAAGGATCTGAGTTTACGTGGTCGATTGATCAAGCACAAAGTTGTCAAAATGCTTATAGCAAGGTCTAGAATGCAAAGAGAGAGAAAGAAGGGGCGGAACACTCGCGTGTCTTAAAAGTGTGCATGAAACTCTCCTTATATAGGGACAAATCCGAAGAATTTGGGAATAAATCGAACACGGAAAGAAATCAAGAAAATATTCCGGAAACAAGCAAACAGAGCTGGGGAAGAGGTGCAGCAGGAACTGTGACTTTTGGAAGAGGCGCAGCGCCCGCTACGTCGTTCCCAAGGAGTTTCCTACTTTGAAAGAAAGATTTATGCGTTACTTTATGGGAATTGCGGTAGATTTCGAATTTTTTTCTAAATAAAATATGAATATATTTTACCAAGAATGAAGCGGTATCTACATCTTCACATGAGCATTCAGACACGGTTTTAAAAGATGGTTTATAGAAAATGAAGCGGTTTTTGACCCGGACTCCAGAATGACTCTAATGATTGTCAAAATGACTGTATCGGCACGTGGATGACGACCAAGAGGTATACACAACTGTTTGAGCTACCACATGACGATGAACTTAGGAGTTGTCACAAATCGTTCCGCGTACCATACATGCGGCCCAATCATCACTGGGTGGTTGGCGAAAAGTGTTGCTTTGAGGTATCTACATCTTCACATGTAATGATTCTTATGGTTTGTTTATTTTATAAACCTTCGAAATGACATTTAATATTCTTGTTTAGACTGCGCAATATCTCACATGCTTTTCTAACATGTTTAGTGACAGTTTTAGCATGCTTCTCCTTTTTAGTTGATTATGCCTTGAATAATATATCGAATCTCGTGTATTGGATGTTTGGAACTCTCATTTCTTGGTGGCACCTCTATACTTGTTAGACTTGATATCGGAGCGATAGGGGTACAACTTTAATGCTTGTGCATTTGTCTTAGTAAGGATATGACGACGTTGTTAGGAGGCGAACGCAATGCATTGGTCGACCCGACCGTCAAATGTTGTATCCTTGCGAGGTGCTGTCATTGCATGTAGTGTACTCGCTTGACCTTAATTGATCGTTCATCTCTGTTAGTCGTACTGCTGAAGTATGATAATTTGATCTTGATAAGCATCCTTTCGGAGAAAATGTATAACTTTGTTTATCGTTCCTCAGTTGATATTCTTCCAGTAGACCCTATATCTAATTGCTGCTCTTAGGAGTTCGTCCTTGATTCCGATCTTGCTCTTTTCGATAGGTTTTGTAGGTACTTGATCCTGTTGGCGGTAAAAGTTCGTGATTGTTGACCATTTTTAATTGCTCTAGCAAGACCTTTCTGTGACAACCCTCGCGAATGCGGAAAAATAAAACAAACAAGCATGTGAATTAAATAGCGGAAATATGAAGTTTTAAAAAAACCTTTATACATGCAAGGAAAGAATACGAGGAGTGTCAAATATTACAAACTAAAGTACGAATTATACTACATCAAGAGACGAAGTCTCTCCAAAAAGTTAACAAGTAAAAGTGTTTAGCAAATAAGCTAAAATCGTCTAGAGGTGAAACTTCCAGGGGTAACGCCCGTTAGCTCACACCCGAACCCAAAATATAATAAGCAAAAAGCCATCCAAGCAAGCAATCTGTTCATCCATGAAAAACATGAACGCCACAGTCAGTGGGGAGTAAATCCGGGTTCTCCCAACCATATCACATCAAACGTACATAGAAGGAAATACCAAAGTAGAAGCATGCATATATAGATATACATGTGAGATTTGATAAGAATAGATAGGCAATCCAATATATAATGATAAGAGCATATGAAGTACAAACCGTAATCATCATGCTATTGATAGACTCGGGGAAGACACCCTTAGGCAACTATATACTCACTAGGGCTTACATCTCACCGTTAGCGGCATATACTTGACAAGATAGAAACTCGACATATAAACCACGTCAATCATCTAATTCATGCAAGAGTCTAACTCAATGTTCCCGTATAATTCAACTTACAAACGACCATCAAATCATACGAATATGACAACACAATCTCTCACGGTTAATGGCACGCACTAGCATCGTGTACAATAGCAAGACAAGCCAATGGAAGCTCACGGAATAAGACATTTACCGGAACCGTATACGATAAGACGTTTCGTATACTCATGACCTAGACAAACAAGTTCACGGGATAAGACGTTTCCTGGAATCATGTACGATAAGACGTTTCGTACACACAAGACTCTAATCCTCTCGGTAGGACGACGATAATAATACGGTCCTAGTCTAAACCTGGCAAGACTCTCGGAATAAGACGTGTTCCGATTCGACATGTGGTAAGACGTTCCACATCCAAGACTCGGTCAATCATAGACGCCGAGTACCCCAACTTCGGTCAACCTTCA
>JAIUZE010075018.1:0-27848 GCA_022085475.1 Heliosperma pusillum
CTGTGAGTAGTAAGAAAGCAAAGGTTGGTGACAAAGATCAAACCTATTTATGGCATTGCCGTATGGGGCACATAAATGAAAAACGCGTGAAGAAGCTCATTGATAATGGGACTATCTCCCCATTTGACTATGAATCTTTTGGCACGTGTGAATCATGTCTCATAGGCAAAATGACTCGAATTTCCTTCAAAGGTGTTGGAATGCGCGCTGCTGACCTATTAGAACTCATACATACTGATGTGTGTGGACCTATGTCAATCAACGCTAGAGATGGCTATAGGTATTTTATCACTTTCACGGACGATTTGAGTAGATATGGTTATGTCTACTTAATGAAGCATAAAAGTGAGTCCTTTGACAAGTTCAAGGAATTCCAGAATAAGGTTGAAAACCAACTGGATAGAAAGATTAAAGCACTACGTTCAGATCGTGGTGGCGAGTATCTTTCGAATGAGTTTGATCAACACCTCAAAGACTGTGGTGTAGTACTACAGTTAACTCCACCTGGAACACCACAATTGAATGGTGTGTCCGAACGGAGAAATCGAACATTACTTGATATGGTTTGATCCATGATGAGTCACACGGTTGTACCTGACTCATTGTGGGGTTATGCTCTTTTGTCAGCTGCTTTAATACGTAACCGAAGTCCGTCTAAAGCTGTAGACAAGACTCCATATGAATTATGGAAGGGAACGGTCCCTAACTTGTCCTTTATTCGGGTTTGGGGCTGCGAGGCTTATGTCAAGTGGAGACATGACGATAAGCTCGGCCCACGATCGGTCAAGACATACTTTATTGGTTATCCAAAAGGGATGTTTGGTCATTACTTTTACTCGCCTACCGAACATCGAGTTTTTGTTGCGGCTAGTGCGACGTTCTTAGATAAAGAGTTTCTCGAGAATAGGACAAGTAATGGAACCTTCGATCTGTCGGAGATTCAAGAACCAACAACCGAGCAACGAATGGAGGAAACTGTTCCTTCATCATCGGTTGCGGTTAATATTCCTTTGGAACCTAGGAGGTCGGGTAGACACTCTATTCCTCCAGACAGATACATTGGTATGGTCGAGGAGAATGAGAGAGATGACGTTTTACTCCTAGAGAGTAACAACGCCCCTACCTATAAGGTTGCCATGACCTGTTCTCGAACTCTAATCTCTGGCTTGATGCCTGCAATCCGAGATGGACTCTATTGTATGAAGAATGAACGTGATGAGAGCTGGTTGACTTACCTTATACGGTCGGCCTCTTGCAGTTTGCAAATGGCTTTACAAAATAAAGATTCTGTAGAAGGACAACAAGATACCTACAAGGCACGACTATGGCAAAGGGTTTCACGCAAGTGCAGGATTGCACTATGATGAATGTTTGCAACCGTGGTTTCTGCTGGCGTTCCATTCGGATAATCTTTACGATTTACGCCTTTCATGACTATGAAATTTGGCAAATGGACGTGAAAACCGCCTTCTTAAACGGTTATTTGGAGGAGGAGTTGTACATGGTACAACCCGAAGGTTTCATTGATCCTAAAAATCCTAAGAAGGTATGCAAGCTTAAGCGTTCCAGCTATGGACTTAAGCAGGCTTCTCGGAGTTGGAATCATCGTTTCGACCAGGTGATAAAAGAGAATGGATTTACTCGATCGGTCGAGGAACCATGCTTATATATCAATTCGAGTGGGAGCAAGATTGTCTTCCTAATATTGTATGTCGATGACATACTCTTGATTGGGAATGACATACCTCTCTTAACTTCGGTAAAAGTTTGGTTAAAGAACCATTTCCAGATGAAAGATCTGGGCAAGGCACAAAGAATTTTTGGGATCCGTATCTACAGAGATAGATCACGACGGATGTTATCCCTCAGTCAGGAGTCTTATATAGATAAGATTCTTGAGAGGTTCAGCATGACCAACTCCAAGAAGGGGAACCCTCCAATGATTTCTGGGATGCAGTTGAGTAAAGCTCAGGCACCAAAGACATCGGAAGAGGTCGAGCGCATGAGTCGGGTTCCTTATGCATCAACTATAGGATCGATCATGTATGCCATGATATGCACACGTCCAGACGTGGTATATGCATTGAGTATGACGAGTCGATACCAAGGCAATCCAGGTGAAACGCACTGGATGGCTGTTAAGAATATCCTTAAGTAACTACGGAGGACTAAGGATTGGGTATTGACTTATGGAGGTGACACTAAGCTATGCGCAATCGGTTACGCAGATGCTAGCTTCCAAACGGATCGAGATGACTCGAAATCTCAGTCTGGATTCGTTTTTACTCTTAATGGCGCTGCGGTCAGCTGGAAAAGCTCCAAATAAAGTGTTATAGCAGATTCTACGACTGAGTCCGAGTACTATGCTGCTTCAGAGGCTGCGAAGGAAGCTATATGGATGCGTCAATTCTTACAGGGACTAACTGTAGTTCCTAGTTCGGATGACCCGATCACCATCTATTATGATAATAGTGGTGCCATCTTCCAGGCTAAGGAGCCTAAGTCCAGCAACAAGTCTAGGCATGTACAACGGAAGGCTCACATGATCCGAGATTACGTGGAGCAAAGGGAGATAGTGATAGACAAGATTGCTACGGCTGATAACGTCGCAGATCCTCTCACTAAACCATTGAGATATGATAAGCATGAAGGGCACGTTATTTCCATGGGAATCAAACGTGTTCCTGAGTTGTATTAGTTGTTTTATATGGATTAGACACCTGTATCTTTTTCATAAAAACTATCTATGAAATCATTGTTTTGTTTTATATTTTGTTTTTCATGTTGGTTGTACTGACAACATTGAACACCACAAAGTGAACTGAATTACATTATATTTGTTTTGGTCCGTAATCGCCTACATGAGCTGATAACTCTGGCAATTATTCTGTGAAGTCGATTGATGGTGGGTTCAACGAGCCATAAGTCCAACAGTTGACTGATCGATCACATATGCGAGTTATAATGATACCTCGCAGGACAATTTTGTGACAACGTTATGGAGTCCTAAATGTTTTAGAACATTAGGTGCCAGGTCGTGGATAGGACGTCCATAGTGTTCCTAGAGTCGATTCTTTTGACTATCGACAGTCTCTTGAGATTAAGGCAGTTTTTGGGTGACTTTGGTTTCTTTCTCATGGTCGACCGTAACAGGAGGCTAAGTAGATTTTTTACTGGGTCAGTTTCATACTGCGGCTTGTATCCTGCAAGATTCGAGTTTGAAGAAATATCCAACCTTTCTCAGTTATGTTTATTTTCTCAGGGCCACCGAGGGCTGTACTGAAATGCATGGCCATGTCGAATAAAGATTCGTTTATCAGTTAAGTTACTCTCTAGTCGGGGAAAATCACTCTTGATACTGATCACATTGTAAACTACGACCTTTGGAATACGGACTTTGCAAATTGGTTTACATTGAGTGGGAGAAATTTATTATGGATATGAGAATCGGTTATCGCACCTACACTTGTACGGACAAGTGGGAGATTGTTGGAGCCAGTGTCCTCCACAGTTAGTGCAATAACATAAATAAATCTCTGTAGGTTCACAGGGTATACTTTGTATTGTAATCAGTTGATTAACGTTTATCGATAACGGTTGGCTTGCTAGATAATTTTGACGTTATCGTCATACAGATGGCGGTGATCAACTGGTCCCTAAAAGTCACACCTAAAGGATGTGATTGAGAAATGTGATTATTTGAGAAAATAAACATATTGATGCCTTATTAAATGACTAAAAGGTTTAGTCAGTGTATTTGCTAAAAGGTTAGTCCAATTGAGTGATGAGACGATTATGTTAATACATTAAATAATATAGCTGAGACGAATTACAAAGTAATTCGTACTTAATATAACTTTTGTTTTTGTTTTATCACATATATATAATGTAAGCTATATGCGAATTAAAATGTTAATTCGTAATTGAATATAAAATGTTATATTGAATTAGCAAATTATAATTATACGGATAATTATAATTAACGTATATATTATACGATTGTCATATTAGATGTTGTCAGACCGGTATTAATGTATCAACTACAAAATGTTGTATGGACATATTAATACATGACAACACAAATGACATTTATAATAATAATACACATTATATATTAAAGCGAATTTAACCGAAATAAAGTCCAGATTCACTCTGGAATTTTCGGTCCATTAGTGGTTAATTAGAGGAGAAAATATCTCCCCAAAAACCCTAAGGGGTGCCGTGAGAAACAAAAGGAGAAGGGAGAAAATTTTTCCTAACCCTAATTCATTCTCTTGTGCCTCCATCATTTATTCACACAACACAAAATTAAAAGTTAACAGTAACTTTTCATAAAAAACATTCTAGCAAATTCAAGGGCATTTCTCATTCAATCTTGGGTGCTACGATTAGGAGATATCATCATTTTGATATTATTCTTAGGCCTTTAAGCAAGGACTAAAGGTTATTTCTAATCTCTTGTTTTTATGGATTTTCGTTTATGACTATTAATCATATAATCTTAATTTCATTATAATCCTGTATGATTTAAAGGGAAGTATACGGATATTTTCCCACAAGTGGTATCAGAGCATAAGGCTACAAAATTATATTTTATGAATTTCATATTATGGATTTTGCATCTTGTTTTGCGTTGAGAAATTTTTTTTACACGGACTATTTTTTTTTTGTGCCGTGTGGTTTCATTTTTTTCTCCTTCGTTTTTGGTTGTTCTTGTTCCATTTGATTTTTCATATTGGTATTTTAATCGGTTAGAATAATCATATGAAAAATTTGTAGATGTTTGATTTAATAAAGATTAAATTAAAACGTAAATGGATTCGTTTAGTTGATGAGATTAAAAATTTTGTTTTTTGCTATATAGTTTTTAGCATATACAATTGATCTTGTTTCATTAATTAATATGCTAATCTTGTTCTAATAGCAACCATAAACGATTTCTATTCATCAAAGTTTTTTTTATGTTAATTGAACCGAAAAAAAAACGAACGAAAAAAAAAAAAAAAATTTGCTGCTGTTTTGTGCGGCTGCTGCTGCTGTTTTCGAGAAAAGGAAAAAAAAACGCAAGAAAAATTTGGGTTGCTGCTGTTTTTTTTCCAGCCGTAGGGGCTGTTTTAAAAAAAAAAAAATTTTTTTTTTTTTTCCTGGCTGTGAACAGTACCCGTACCGAAAAAAAAATATATAATTTTTTTTTTTCGTTTGCTGTGAATCGGTTCACAATTATATGATACCTAATTATTTTAAAGCGGTTTAAAATAATGTTAAAGTTGGATTTGTTTGATACGAATTTTGTGACTTATTACGGAATAATCACGTAATTTAATCAGTTTAAAAGGTGGTTTGGATAAATTACTCTACATAATTACGGAATTATGTCTTGAATGAATAATTTATTTAGTTGATGCATTTTATTTATGTTGTTTGAATGAATGAATGATTTTATTTACGTATTTTTGCAATTGGTTGAAAATGTAATACCTAGTGTGGCCTTAGTTAATCATGTTTTCGTAATGATAGAAACATGGTTTGGATGTATTTTTGAGATCTTGTATCTTTTTCTTTTAATTATGTTTTGGGAATTAGAATGTAAATAGGTTTATTTTTGTAATTTTGAAATGTAATTTTAAGAAGACTAGAGACGGAGATCGGATGCTCACTCCCGCTACATGGACCAAGATGGAACATCAAGTCAAGCTTCTCGGGTCCATAAGGATGGATTCCAAACTTGTATTTACTATTATTCATTTTGGTAGATAGGCCACACTAGGACCGTTGTAATAGTTTACGTATTTTCTCGCTTTTGTTCTCTTTCACTTGATAGATAATTGCATCATATTCCGCCTAAACCAAACCACCTAAAATGCATGAAAAATGATTCATATAGTTTGAATTTTTAATCATGGACATACAGATGTCACTTGCGCGTTTAGGGCCATCACCTTAGTTTAAATCATTCTCGAGTTGCTAGACATTCGTTCACTTAAAATGAATTAAAGTTAAGATGATGGGACCTTCCCCTATAACTAAAATTGAGACCAGTCTTTATAGGGAAAACCACTATGAACCCCTTCTTCGTCGGAAGTCATAATATGACCCCTTCTACGTTGGGTAAGTAGTGAGTGTTGACCTATTTTTATCTCAACATTATAGTACGAGTAATATCTCGTGATTATGATGGACTAAAGATAGAATTTACAGAAATTTATCGACCAGGAATTCTAAAAGTAGAATTAGCCAAGAGGGTGGCTTATCAATTTACAGAAATTGAGTCTTGGGATCATTTATATAATTCTTGAGGGAGGTCAATTGTATAAATGCACGAGTCATCGCATTAAACAGTTTTTCATTAGACTCAAATTTAAAACGATGAATACTTATCATATTTATTTTTTTTTTCACAGTTTTTGAATTCGTTATATACAGATATAACTGCTAATAACAAATGGCTGGTCATACTGATGACCCAATGCCAAGTGCCACGCTCGGACGTGAGTCCTGGCTTAAGATTTTCATGGACAATATGAATCAGTCAACGCGACTGAAGAATAACGGGTCCAACTTTGCGGACTGGGAGGCGGCATTACGGAATGCTGCCATTGCTGATGGTAAGCTCAAGTACTTGACTGAGCCACTACCGCCCAACCCAGGCCCCAATGCAGGAGCCAATGAATCACTTGCTTATAGTGATTTCATGATGGAGGCGGGTGCGATAAAGAACGTACTCATCTTTTCAATGGAATCAAATTTCCAAAGGCGATTCATTGCCCATGGTGCGAATAATATTTTCATCACGTTCTCTAACGAGTTCTCGAAAGCTCCGAGGATCGTTAGCTATGAGCATACATGTCGCTTCTTTGAGGCGAAACTCCAGAAGGGCCAAGCGGTTAGCCCACACATTCTTGATATGATTGAGAATGTCAAGAAACTGGAGGCACTTGGTTGCAAAATCGATGAGAAGATCGTCATTGACCGCGTTCTCCATTCACTTCATGATGGTTTTGCTCTTTTCAGGGCAAATTACTACATGAATGATATGAAGAAGAGTCTTCATCAGCTCCACTCACTTCTCGTACAGACCGAGAGTGATCTGAAATTGAGTGGGAGTCTGAAACAGGACGTTTTCATGATAGCAAACAAGGGCAAAGGTAAGGGCAAGGCTAAGTGACAACGTCAAATAATGTCGTGTCTAGTAGTAACTTTTAGAGTCTTTCGTTCTACTTTTTACGGGTCATTAGCTTTGTTTTACGTTAATTTTAGTTTTTGTAATAGTGTTAGTATTTAGTATTTTAAGTCAAATTTAAGAGTCAAATCCCGAAAGTCAATAAAAGTCAAACCCGAAAACACGAGACCCAAAGACCCGGAACTTGAAGTGGGCTAGCAAGGAATCATCAAGGTTTGAAGACCAAGCCAAATGGGTCAATGAAAGTCAAGGCGGGGTCAAATAATCATGGGGTCAACGAAAGTCAAGAAGAAAATCAAGGCAAAAATTTGGCAGTGCTCGACGCAGCCTGCGTCGTAGGACGCAGCCTGCGTCGTAGGACGCAGCCTGCGTCATCTCTCAGCACGGGTTTTCTTCCTTTTCTCGTCTTGTCTTTTGGAAGCCCATCTTTCAAGGCCCCTAGGTTTGCGGACCAAGGGTATAAAAGCAGATTTCTGAAGAGAGGCAAGGGCATGAAGCATTCACCATACAACATCATATTTTCCTTAGCATTTCTCTCTTTTTGTTCTTCAAGTTTGGCTTTTGTAATGGGTTTTTCCTTAGAAATTGGTTGTATTATGAAGACTATGGGGAGCTAATCTCCTTTTGCTTAGTGTAATTTGAACAAGTTCTTCCCTTTTAGCATTGTAAGACTTTTTAATCCTTCCTTCTCTATTTAATTTCATCTTCCTTTGTTTGATTTTCATTGTTGAATGAATTGTTGTTAAGACCAACCATCTTAGTAATTGTTTGTTTGATTAAATTGCATTGTCTTGATGAATTTGGTTGATTTGTCTTGATATTTGTTGATGCAACTTGAAAGATTGTAACTTTGGTTTAAAAGTTAGAATCTTTTAAGTGGAATTTGGATTTTCATGTATTTAGAACATGGTTTAATGTTTTAGTTCATGAATCTAGCATGTTTCTTTGGTTTTGTGCTTAAAGCTTGCATCTTTATTTATGCTTATGGTTTAATAAGTATGGGTTTAGTTGTATTGGGTCATTTATGGATGGTTTAATTCATGGTGGCTAATTCTTTGAAGTTTGCAATAGATAAATAGAGAAGGGAGGAAAGGAGGAATCTTTACTTTGTTAATTGTGGGGGAACTTGGGATAATTGCACTAAGTTGTTTTTCCTTATTTGAATCCTTGATTATTTAGTTGCTATTGGTGATTCTAGGATTGATAATCTTTTCTCATGAAAAACTTTCTCCCTATTTGTTATCTACATGTTTGCCATTGTGAATATCATAGTTTGTAAGTAATTCTAGTCTTTGTTTCAATTAGTGTTTAATTTGTGGATAGATTTATTAATTTGTTTAATCGGTTTTTAGCAAGAGTCTAGATTAGATTATTAGCATTCACCGCCTTCTCTTGGGTTCGATCCTTGTCTTACCCTTACTACCCTTTACTTCGGATAGTTTGAGTCTAGATTTGGTTTTATAAATTGTTATTTGGCATAGCTAGTTTCCGGAATTAACGACCCCGAAAATAAGCCCGTCAAATTTGGCGCCGTTGCCGGGGAAGGCAATTTAGCTAATTTATCAAATTGAAACTCTTGTTAGCGTCATAATTTGTCTAGATTGTTTTTCAAACATTTCTTTTTGTATTGTTTGTAGGTTACTTGGTGTTGAAGTTACTAATTGTGTTGTTGAAGTGTTTTAGAGTTTATGCCTAGGTCACAAGAGGGACTTGGTGACCAAGACATTGATCCGGCTTCTAGTAGCATTTCCAATTGGTTGTTTTCGAATCCGCTCTATAGGAAACCCTTTTGGAGGGAGCCTAGTGAAGAGGAGTTTGAGAACAATATTTTTCAAGAACCACAAGAACAAGTGTTTGTGTCACCACCTAGATCACCACCTAGGAGACCACCACCCTTGAACATCATCTACCCACCCGAAATGGAATATAATAGAACTATTGGTGAGATCCGGGCAAGAAACTATGAAGAGCAACCGTTGTGTATCGCATACCCTCCCATGGGGGATGTAAATTTCGAGCTAAAGGGGTTCTTTGTTCATAATTTGCCAAGATTTCATGGAATGGTGGGGAATGATCCCAATAGGCACTTGGCCGAATTTCACATGATATGCCAAGGGGCCATCTCTCAAGGAGTGACCGAAGACCAATTTAAGCTTAGGGCATTTCCATTCTCTCTACAAGATGCCGCTAAGGAGTGGTTATTTTGTCTTCCGGCCCATTCCGTCAATACTTGGGTGGGTTTGAAGAAGAAATTTCTTGAGAAATACTACCCAGATTCAAGGCATAACCATTCAAAGAAGCTCATCACTACCATTGAGCAAGACATGGGGGAAACTCTCTATGACTATTGGGAGCGATTCAAAAGCCTCGTGGCAAGGTGCCCTTATCAGGGGATGTCGGGGGATGATCTATTGACGGCCTTCAATGAAGGATTATGCCAAAATGACCAACGGATGATTATAGCCGCCACCGGAGGTGGTATTGATACACTTAATGTGGCCGAGGCCAACAACATTATTGAGAAGTTGGCTATGAATACAAGAAGCTACGGGAGGAAGAATGAAAGGGGAGGAAGCTCTAGAAATGTATCTTCCATGGAAGAGTCTCATGCCTCTCAAAATCACAAACTCATGCAAGAGATGGGTGAACTCAAAAGCGTGGTATCCAACTTGGTTGTCAACAAAGGTAGTTCATTTTCTCAACACCCCGAACCGCTTGAATGTTCTTATTGTGGAGGTGACCATGCTACAAATACTTGTTACATCATGATTGAGCAAGGAGCCACCATAGAGAGTGTCAATGCCATGGGGTATGGGAATTACAATGCTAGAAACCCAAGTGGTGGAGGGATGTATAACCAAGTGGGAAATCGTGATCTTTTGGGGTGGGGAGGAGACAAGTCAAAGAGTTTTAAAAATGGTCAATTCAATCACTTGAGAGCCCAAAATCCAACCCAAAACCGAAACACAAATTTCAACCAAAACCCCCAAATAAATTTCAACAACAACAACCCAAGACCCAACAACTCAAGTTTTCCAAATAATTCTCAATCCCAAAGACAACCAAACCAAAACCCAAATCAAGGGAATTCTTCTTCTCAAGGGAACTTGAGTTACATCTTGCAAACACTTCTTGCCAATCAAGAGAAGGATAGGGAGGAGGCAAGGAGGGATAGAGAGGAAGCAAGGAAGGATAGGGAGGCTAACAACCTTAGGGTGAACAACTTGGAAACCCAACTATCCCAAATGGCCTCAAATTTGTCAAAATCCCAAGCCTCAAGCTCCACAAGATTCCCATCTCAAACCATTCCCCCACCAAGGGAAACTGCTAGTGCCATGACATTGAGGGGAGGCAAAGAGTTGGAAGTACACCCCCTTGGCAAAGGAAAGGAAAAGATGAAGAATATTGAGATGGAAACCATTGAGATTGAAGACCAAGGAGAATTGGTGGTTGGTCAAGAAGAGATATTGAGAAATGAAAAAGGGGCATCCAAAAGCATGGACCCAAAGGGAGAAAATTCAAGGAAGAGCAAGGACACTATTGAAGATGATGAAGTGGAGGAGTACATACCGGAAGTCCCATTTCCTAGTGCTTTGATAAGCACAAGGAAATATGCCAAGGAGAATGACTTATATGAGACTTTCCGGAAATGTGAGGTTAACATTCCTCTCCTTAACTTGTTGAATAGTGTCCCTAGGTATGCAAAGTTTTTGAAAGAACTTTGCACACCTAGGAGAAATCCAAAGAAGGGAACCCATAAGGTTAGGGTGAGTGAACATGTGTCGGCCATTTTCAAACAAAATTTACCAAAGAAATGTGGAGACCCGGGCATGTTCACTATTCCTTGCACTATTGGGGGAAAGAGTTTTAAACGTGCCATGCTAGACTTAGGGGCTTCTATAAATGTCATGCCTCTATCTATTTATGAGACCCTAGGTTTAGGACCTTTGTCTAAGACCGGGGTAGTCATTCAACTTGCCGATAGGTCTAGTGTTTACCCCAAGGGCATGGTAGAGGATGTACTAGTGGAAGTCGATAATCTTGTCTTTCCGGCGGATTTCTACGTCTTAGATATGGAATCTAGCTCTAGTGCCACCCCTCTCCTTCTTGGTAGGCCGTTTATGAAAACTTCAAATACCAAGATCGATGTTTCAAACGGGTGCCTGACTATGGAATTTGAAGGAAAAAGGTTAACTTACAATATATATGACTCCATGAGGCACCCGAGTGACCATCAATCTTGTTTCTTCTTGGATATCTTTGAGCCATTAGTGAATCAAATGTATAAACTTTGTGATAGAGACCCACTCGAGGTAGCTTTAACTAACCCCATGGAAGAGGAAGGTTTGCGCTTGTTGTTGGCTTTTGATGTGCAGGAATGTCTTGAAGAATTGGAGAAGGAAGAGCCAATAGAAACATATGAGGAGATCAACGTCATAGAGATGCTGAAAACAGGGCAAGGCAGTGCTCGACGCAGCCTGCGTCACACGACGCAGCCTGCGTCACACGACGCAGCCTGCGTCACACGACGCAGCCTGCGTCACTGGACGCAGCCTGCGTCCTGCACTGGCAAACCTATCCGAGTTGTTTGCTTTGAGTATTCCACTCCACAAGCCCCTCCCTTCCATTATCCAACCTCCTAAGGTCGAGTTGAAGACCCTCCCAAGCCATTTAAAGTACATCTTTCTAGGGGACAAGAACACCCTACCACTTATCATTTCAAGCACACTCACCGAGGACCAAGAAGGCAAATTGGTATCACTACTTGAAAAGCATAAGGAAACATTTGGGTGGAGCATAGCGGACCTAAAAGGGATAAGCCCGGTGACTTGCATGCACAAGATACGACTTGAAGTGGATGCCAAACCGGTCCGACAACCCCAAAGGAGGCTCAATCCACCCATGGCGGAGGTAGTGCAAGAAGACGTAATTAAGCTATTGCAAATGGGTATCATTTTCCCTATTTCCGACTCTCGTTGGGTTAGCCCAACTCAAGTCGTACCCAAAAAGGGAGGAGTGACGGTAGTCAAGAATGCACAAGGAGACTTGGTCTCCACCCGACCCCAAACCGGTTGGAGAGTGTGTATTGACTACCGCCGCTTGAATGCGGTAACATTGAAAGACCATTTCCCGCTACCATTTATTGATCAAATGTTAGAAAGATTAGCGGGGAAAGCTTTCTATTGTTTCCTTGACGGTTACTCGGGGTATTTTCAAATCCCAATTGCACCCGAGGACCAAGTCAAGACCACATTCACTTGCCCATTTGGTACATTTGCTTATCGTCGTATGCCCTTTGGTTTGTGTAATGCGCCGGGAACTTTTCAACGGTGCATGTTGAGTATTTTCTCCGACTATGTAGAACGAATCATAGAAGTATTCATGGACGATTTCACCGTCCATGGGGACTCCTATGATGCATGTCTAAAACACCTTGCTCTTGTCTTAGAGCGATGCCAAGAGTCCCATCTCATTTTAAATTCCGAAAAATGTCATTTCATGGTGACTAGTGGCATCGTTTTGGGACATGTAGTGTCGGAAAGGGGGGTTGAGGTGGATAAGGCTAAGGTTGACATTATCAAAACTTACCTTATCCCTCTAACACCCGAGACATTAGGTCTTTTCTAGGACATGCCGGTTTCTACCGGAGATTTATTAAGGATTTTTCCAAGATTGCTAACCCTTTATGCAAGCTTTTGCACAAAGAAGCGGAATTTGTTTTTGATGACAAATGTAGGAAAGCATTCAATGACTTGAAGGAGAGATTGGTCACCGCACCAATTATTCAAGCACCACGATGGGATCTTCCATTTGAAATCATGACCGATGCAAGTGACTATGCATTGGGAGTGGTTTTGGGTCAAAAGAGTGACAAGGGACCCCATGTGATCCAATATGCTTCTACCCTCTTGAATGATGCTCAAAAGAACTATTCCACGACGGAGAAGGAATTCCTTGGTGTGATTTATGCTCTAGAAAAATTCCGGTCTTATCTCTTGGGCACAAAGGTGATCATCTACACCGATCATGCCGCCATTAGATACCTTGTGGCAAAGAAGGATGCAAAGCCAAGGTTGTTGAGATGGATTCTTCTTCTAAGTGAGTTTGATGTGGAAATAAAAGACAAGAAAGGGGTGAAGAATGTGGTGGCGGATCATTTGAGCCGGCTTAACCATGAAGGAAGACCATCATGCCCTCTTGAGGAGGTTGAAGGAGGTCTCCCTCATGAGTCACTTTATGCTATACAATTGGAAGAGCCATGGTATGCTACCATGGTCAACTATTTGGTGACAAAGCGGCTTCCAAGCCATTTCTCTTCTCATCAAAAGAGCAAGGTCAAGTCCGATGCCAAGTACTATACTTGGGATGATCCTTACTTGTGGAAATTTTGCCAAGATCAACTTGTGAGAAGATGTGTGCCCGAGAGTGAAATTCCTTCCATCCTACATCATTGTCATGACTATGCTTGTGGAGGGCATTTTGGGCCACAAAGAACCGCTAGAAAAGTGCTTGAATGCGGTTTCTTTTGGCCAAGTCTTTTCAAAGATGCCCACAAATTTGTAAAAACTTGTGACCGATGTCAAAGGGTGGGGAATTTGACAAAGAGGAATGAGATGCCACAACAACCTCTTCTTTATTGTGAGATCTTTGATGTGTGGGGAATTGATTTTATGGGCCCTTTTCCAAATTCCGGTGGTTATTTGTACATCCTCTTGGCGGTAGACTATGTATCAAAATGGGTTGAAGCAATTCCTACCCGCACCGATGATGCCAAGGTAGTAGCCATTTTCATTCAAGAGAACATATTCTCTCGGTTTGGCTTTCCAAGGGCTATCATTAGTGATAGGGGGACCCATTTTTGCAACAAGGTGATTGGAGGCCTTCTCAAGAGGTATGGGGTGAATCATAAAATTTCCACGGCCTACCACCCACAAACAAACGGGCAAGCCGAACTCTCAAACCGTGAAATTAAAGGAATACTTGAAAAGACGGTGAATCCGGATAGAAAGGATTGGAGTAAGAGGCTAGTTGATGCATTGTGGGCATATAGGACCGCTTTCAAAACCCCCATTGGCATGTCCCCATTCCGCCTCATCTATGGCAAGGCTTGCCACCTCCCCGTGGAGGTTGAGCACAAAGCCTATTGGGCTATCAAATCTTTCAATCAAAACCAAGATGAGAGCGGTATGCACCGGAAGCTTCAATTACAAGAACTTGAAGAAATTCGCCAAGATGCTTATGAAAACTCTTCCATCTACAAAGAGAAAACAAGAAGATGGCATGATGGGATGATAAACCGTAGAGTTTTCAAGGAAGGTGATAAAGTTCTTGTGTTCCAAAACCGGTTTAAGCTCTTTCCGGGCAAGTTGAGGTCAAGATGGTTTGGACCTTACACCGTCAAGAAAGTGTTTACTCATGGAGCTATAGAAGTGGAGGGGCCCGGGGATGGAAAGCTCCTCAAAGTGAATGGCCACCGTCTCAAGCACTACTTCCAAGGATGTACCCGGGAGGGGGAAGAAGAGGTTTTGCTTGAAGACCCGGTCTATCAAAGTTGAAAAGCTTGAAATAGCTAAGTCGAGCCATCGACTCTAAATAAACGGCAAAACATTGTACATACTCTATCCTTGTGAATATTTCTTTGAAGTTTCTTTGTTAAATCTTAGCATTTAAGTTGTTTTAAGTTAGTTAGACATTGCATCAAACAAAATTTTTTGAAGTTACTAACGGTTTTGTGAAGTTTTGCGAGTTTTTGGCCGCCTCGGGATGCGTGCCACGGATAAAAAGTTCGGGAATCGATGGATTTTAGATATTGGAGGTTATTATGGACCATTGAAGTGAATTTGCAAGTTTGGAGGTGTTTGGATCACTTAGCAAAAATTTTGCTAAGTGAAAAAGCAAGAACCATCCGGCAGTGAAGGACGCAGCCTGCGTCGTAGGACGCAGCCTGCGTCGTGACGACGCAGCCTGCGTCGAGCGCAGATTTCGTTTTATTCCTCAGCCTTCGCCCGTGTTCTTCATAAAACAAAAGCTCACCTTCCTCTTTCAGTTTTCACGAAAAAGGCACAAAACCTAACCCCCAATCCCTCAAAATCCATCTTTCTCACTCAAATCTTCCACAACTTTCATCAAAATCAATCCCAATCTTCTCCCTAACCATTATTCTACACTCAATAACCCCAAAATCAATCTCACTCACCCTAAAATCTCTGAAATCCGTCTTAAAAACCTAGATTTTTTTCCCCTCAAATTCGTTTTTTTCGGGTCTTTTGCTGGTTTTTTAAGGCTACTTGTCGGATTCCTACCTATTTCTAATCATCAAGGCACTTGAATCTTGTGGAAAAGCAAAGGTATAACTTCATACTCGATTCTTTTTCATCAATCTTCAAGTTTTTGCTCGAATTAGGCTAGCTTTAGTCTTAGGTTGAGTTCCCCTTTCCCCTTGCTTGATTGTGTAGTTAGGATTGGATAAAGTTTTCTGAGTAAGGTAAAGAAATTCAACAAACACTAGCTTTTTGAGGTGTAAAAATTGTTGCACACCAAGTGTTTGTTGAAGTGCTTGAGCGAAAAACTTTTCGAGTGATTGCTTGTTATTGTTGTAGTGTGTTGTTTGTTACATTTTGCAGAATGGCACCAAAAATCTCTCAATTGTTTGGCAAAGGAAAAAATAAGAGGGCCGCGGTGAGTGAGCCCGACACCGAGGTTGAAGCGGTGTTTATGGGCTATGAGAGGATGCAAGCTCAATATAAGAAAATTTGGGATCAAATATCCACTCACCCTCTTGTAGCAACCAAATTCTTTTGCCCAACCACCCTCCATGCCTTAGGCATGTTCAACCTGACAAGGGACATGCTAGCTAAAGTAGGGCTAGAGGCTTATCTCGAGCCAAACTCCTGGGATTACACCTATAGGAGTTTTGCATACGAGTTTCTAGCCACCTTGTCGGAATTGGATGTGCCCGAAGGTGAGGAGAAAGCCTACCGCTTCCGATTGAATCAAACTTGGCATAATGCCACAACTTCCGAAATCCGTCAAATCCTAAAAATTACCAAGCAACCCGTAGACATTAGGTGCCCAAGGGGCAAAATGCACCAAATGTGGGGAAACATTGCCGATGACCATGGCCCGTCTAAGGATGCCAAACTGTCAGCCATCACCCACCCTGTACTCCGCCTAATTACTAGGTTCCTTACCACCATTTTCAACTCCGCGGGAGAACCCACCAAAGTGCCGGAGAAGATCCGGCTTTGTTTGTGGACTATGCTTCCGGAGGGGGTAGGGATCCCGGATTGGGCCGATTTCGTTTTGAGAGCTTGCATCAAGCATAGGCAAAAATCGGCAAGGGCAAGCATCCATTGTGGGGGGGTGATTTCTTTCTTGGTAAGGCATTATGAGGGGGGCATTCCTAATGGTCAAGCGGTGAACATATGTAGGGGTTTGACGAGGTACAACCATCTTGGGCTAGAAGAAGTTCACATGTTTAAGGCTAGCAAGGAGCAACCCTTAAAAGGGTTTTGGTTGGGAAGTGACGGGCTAAGCTACATGAAGTTGCCTAGACCTCAAAACAATCCTTTACCTAGAGGACCCGCGGCGTGGGATTTTGTTTGTCCTAGGGAGGAAAGTTTGGGGGTAAGTAGTGCGGAAGAGGAGGAGGTAGAAGAAGTGCCTTTGAGGCAAAGGAGGGCAAGGAGAGAGGGTGGTGAGGGAAGTGAGCATTTGAGAGAGGAGATTGAGATCGTTGCAATTGAGCAAGGCCCTTCCCACACCACCAATTTTGAACAACAACAACAACAACAACAACAACCACCACCATTTCATTTCCAATCACCTTTCCCAAGCCACCATGATACCGACACCCCCATGTTTGATGCGGAGGGCCGTTCTAGCACACCCGTGGAGCCATGGCAACAACAAATGGCTAACTATTTTGCTAGCACCAACGACGTCTTGGCACACATTAGTGGGAGGGTAGATGCCTCAAACACTTGGCAACAATTACAAAGAGGTAGGCTTGAGAGTTTGGATGATTGGCATAATGTTGTGGAGGAGAGGGAGAGATTGAGAGGGGAAGCCGAGAGGGCTCAAAATGAGGAATGGAAGAGGATGCTAGACGGGCAAGAGGAAGCCCGCCTTTGGAGAGAACAACAAGACCAAAGGTGGAAAGAGCAAAATGATATGTGGGCCACCCAAAATGCTTGGAGAGAGCAAGCTACGAACCACTTTAGCGCTCAAAATGAGCGCCACCACACCTATCTTCAAGACTCCTATGAAGATGCGGTGGCGCAAGAGGACGTTTATTGATTGGCTAGCTCTCTCTTTGGGATGTCCATGCAACAAAACCCGGGCTACCCTTTTCCTTACACCCAAGCAACCCTTGATGAAGGCATGGAGCAAAGAAGACGGATTAGAGAAGCAAGGGATAGGAGGAGAAACCGAGGAGGTGCCTCGGGATCTTCTCCTTTCGGAAATTGATGAGGTAACATTTTTTCCTCTCCTCCACAATGAGGACATTGTGTATTCTAAGTGTGGGGGAGAAGATTGTACATAGTTAGTTTGTTTTTGATGCATTGTAAAAAAAAATTTTTTTATGTCTTTATTTTGAAGAAAAAGAAAAAGAAAAAAAAAAAAGAAAAAGAAAAGGAAAAGAAAAGAAAAAAGAAAAGAAAAAAATTGAAAATCCCGGCTAGGTGAAAACCCACAAGGGTGGGCACCTAGGCAAGATTGGGAAGGTGGCCGAGGACGGAATGAAAACCCGAAAGGGCATTCCGGGCAAAATGAAGAATCGAGTTGCGAGCCACCAATGAGAGGAAAGGAAAAGCTAAGGTGAAAACCCGAAAGGGCACCTTAGGCAAAATGAGGGATTTTCAAGAAAAAAATGAAAAAATGAAAAAATGAAAAAAATTGAGCATAATTCTTCCTATGATGAGAATTTTTGGAGGAATAAGAAGGGAGTGATAAGGAGGAAAATTGGAAGGAGGCTAGTTTAGGACCCTTTTATTTTTATTTTTGAGTCACAAAACTTTGTTCCAAATTGGTGGATTTATGTTGGTGGTCGCTTGGTTGTGCAAATTGTGAAGTTTGGGGCCAACCAAGTAACCATGATTTGCATTAGTGGAGTAATAAGGGGGTGATATAAGGAGTGGATTTGTGTGAAGATTGTTGAGAAAGACCATCTCGCTATGCCTTGGGATAAGGCAAAGATGGTCATACTATTTTATCGGGAGCTATAAGTAGGGAGGAGTTGATTTGAGTCGGAGTAGGTGGCATGTCGTGTCTTTAGTCTTGAGGGATGATATAAGGAGGGGGAGTGAGAGAAGAGTGTCACAAGAATTGAGTCTTTTTATTTTGTTTTTGTCATTGGTGGATTGTTCAAGAGGGAGTATAAGAAGGGTGTAGTGAGGGAAGAGAGGTCAATACCTCCACACACACTTTGTTGGGCTCGTGTCATTTATGCTAATCTCGAGTTTTACTCGGGACGAGTAAAAGTCCAAGTGTGGGGGTGTTTGACAACGTCAAATATTGTCGTGTTTAGTATTAATTTTTAGAGTCTTTCATTCTACTTTTTACGGGTCATTAGCTATGTTTTATGTTAATTTTAGTTTTTGTAATAATGTTAGTATTTAGTATTTTAAGTCAATTTGGAGAGTCAAATCCCGAAAGTCAATAAAAGTCAAACCCGAAAACCCGAGACCCAAAAACCCGGAACTTGAAGTGGGCTAGCAAGGAATCATCAAGGTTTGAAGACCAAGCCAAATGGGTCAATGGAAGTCAAGGCGGGGTCAAATAATCATGGGGTCAACGAAAGTCAAGAAGAAAAACAAGGCAAAAATCTGGCAGTGCTCGACGCAGCCTGCGTCGTAGGACGCAGCCTGCGTCAGCACGACGCAGCCTGCGTCGTAGGACGCAGCCTGCGTCATCTCTCAGCACGGGTTTTTTCTCATTTTCTCGTCTTGTCTTTTGGAAGCCCACCTTTCAAGGCCCCTAGGTTTGCGGACCAAGGGTATAAAAGAAGATTTCTGAAGAGAGACAAGGGCATCAAGCATTCACCATACAACATCATATTTTCCTTAGCATTTCTCTCTTTTTGTTCTTCAAGTTTGGCTTTTGTAATGGGTTTTTACTTAGAAATTGGTTGTATTAAGAAGACTATGGGTAGCTAATCTTCTTTTGCTTAGTGTAATTTGAACAAGTTCTTCCCTTTTAGCATTGTAAGACTTTTTAATCCTTCCTTCTCTATTTAATTCCATCTTCCTTTGTTGATTTTCTTTGTTGAATGAATTGTTGTTAGGACTAACCATCTTAGTAATTGTTTGTTTGATTAAATTGCTTTGTCTTGATGAATTTGGTTGATTTGTCTTGATATTTGTTGAAGCAACTTGAAAGATTGTAACTTTGGTTTAAAAGTTAGAATCTTTTGAGTGGATTTTGGATTATCATGTAT
Organism: Heliosperma pusillum; assembly: GCA_022085475.1. Classification (NCBI taxonomy): domain Eukaryota; kingdom Viridiplantae; phylum Streptophyta; class Magnoliopsida; order Caryophyllales; family Caryophyllaceae; genus Heliosperma; species Heliosperma pusillum. The sequence continues at coordinate 19,620 of JAIUZE010075018.1, forward strand.
TTAGAACATGGTTTAATGTTTTAGTTCATGATTCTAGCATGCTTCTTTGGTTTGGTGCTTAAAGCTTGCATCTTTATTTATGCTTGTGATTTATTAAGTATGGGTTTAGTTGTATTGGGTCATTTATGGATGGTTTAATTCATGGTGGCTAATTCTTAGAAGTTTTTGCAATAGATAATTAGAGAAGGGAGGAAAGGAGGGATCTTTACTTTGTTAAAATATGGGGGAACTTGGGACAATTGCACTAAGTTGTTTTTCCTTATTTGAATCTTTGATTATTTAGTTGTTATTGGTGATTCTAGGATTGACAATCACTTCTCATGAAAAACTTTCTCCCTATTTGTTATCTACATGTTTACCATTGTGAATATCATAGTTTGTAAGTAATTCTAGTCTTTGTTTCAATTAGTGTTTAATTTGTGGTTAGATTAATTAATTTGTTTAATCAGTTTTTAGCAAGAGTCTAGATTAGATTATTAGCATTCATCGCCTTCTCTTGGGTTCGATCCTTGTCTTACCCTTACTACCCTTTACTTAGCTTAGTTTGAGCCTAGATTTGGTTTTATAAATTGTTATTTGGCATAGCTAGTTTCCGGAATTAACGACCCCGAAAATAAGCACGTCAGTCACCACGACGCTGGCAGCGTCCGTGGACGCTGCTAGCGTCCAAGTCTCAGGCGTGCGTTCTTCATTTCTCCGTCTTGTCTTTTGAAAGCCCATTTCTCAAGGCCCCTAGGTTTGCGGACCAAGGATATATAAGAAGCAAATTGTAGAGAGAGAAACACACAACTTTGGAGACAACATTCCACAACACATTTCATTTGAATTCTCTCAACTTTTGTTCTTCATTTTGGCTTTGTAATTTTGTTGAACTTTGATATGGGTTGTAATATTTGGATTATGGGTAGCTAAATCTTTCATTACTTGGTGTAATTTGAACAAGTTCACACCTTTAGCATTGTATGACTCTTTAATCCTCTTCTTCCTTATTTAATATATTTTATTTGTGTTAATCTTTCATGTTGAGTAGATGAATGTTTAGTTTGACTAGCATGACATCTTATTTGCTTAATGAATGCTTGTTCTTGGTAGGATTTGTCAACCTATACTTGAATGTGTGAAGTTAACTTGAAAGACTTCAACTTTGGTTTAAAGTTAGAGTCTTTTGGGTGATAAATTGTATATTGTGTAATTTTAACATGGTTTAGTGTTGAGTTGCATGATTCTAGCTTAATCCTTTGGTTTAAAACTTAAAGATTACTCCTTTGATTGTGCTTATGTTTTAATAAGTGTCGGTTAAGTTGTAAAGGGTCAATTTTTGTTGGTTTAATCCATGTTGACTATTTCTTAGGAGGTAGTATTAGATAAATAAGAAGAGAGGTATAAAAAGGAGTCATCTTTGCTAATTGTTGTGTTACTTGGGATAATTGCACTAAGTATTTTTCTCATATTTGATTTCTTACATAGAAGGTCTTTGTTCTATGTTCTAGCCTAGAATTTCATGTTTCAAGTTGAGTAATCTTTTTAACCAAATTTCTCCCTATATGTTATCCTACATGTTTTCTCATTGTGAATATCATTGTTTGTGATTACTAGCAATTAGTACCTTAATTAGTGTTTAGTTTCTTAATTAGTGTCTTAGCTAATTGTTTATAGTCTATATTTAGCTTAATCTCGCCTTCTCTTGGGTTCGACCCTTTACTTATCATTTACTACCTTTATTTAAGATAGTTTGTGTTTTGTTTAGGAGATTTAAATTGTTATTTGACCGTAGCTAATGAGCGGAATTAGCGACACCGTTAAAAAGCCTCGTCAAATTTGGCGCCGTTGCTGGGGAAGGCAATATAGCTAAATATCAAATTGAAACTCTTGTTAGTGTCATAGTTTGTTTAGATTATTTTTCAAATTTCTTAGCTTATAGGTTACTTTGTGTTGAAGTTACTAATTTGTGTTTTTGAGTTGTTTTAGAGTTTATGCCTAGGTCACAAGAGGGACTTGGTGACCAAGATATTGATCCATCTTCAAGTAGCATATCAAATTGGTTATTTTCAAATCCCCTTTATAGGAGACCTTTTTGGAGGGACTTGGTGGGGGAATGTACAACCAAGCGGGAAACCGTGACCTTTTGGATGGGGAGGGGATAAGTTGAAAAGCTTTGAAAACGGTCAATTCAATCATTTGAGAGCCCAAAATCCCACCCAAAATCGGAAATCCAATTTTCAACAAAACCCACAAAGAATTTACAACAATCAAAGGCCGGACAATTCAAATTTCCCAAGCAACTCTCAATCTCAAAAAACTGTTCAAAGACAATCAAACCAAGGCCCTATTCAAGGATATTCTTCTTCTCAAGGGAACTTGAGTGATATCTTGCAAACACTCCTTGCCAATCAAGAGAAAGATAGGGAGGAGGCAAGGAGAAATCAAGAGGAGGCAAGGAGAAATCAAGAGAAGGCAAGGAGAGATAGCGAAGAGGCAAGGAAGGATAGGGAGGCAAACAACCTTAGGGTAAGCAACTTGGAAGTCCAACTATCCCAATTAGCTTCCAATATGTCAAAATCTCAAGCCTCAAGCTCCACGAGATTCCCATCTCAAACCATCCCACCACATAGGGAGAATGCTAGTGCCATGACCTAAAGGGGAGGCAAGGAGTTGGAGGTACACGCCCTTGGAAAAGGCAAGGAGAAGATGAAGAATCTTGAGATGGAGACCTTGGAAATTGAAGACCAAGGAGAGTTGGTAGTTGTTCATGAAGAGCTATCAAAGAATGGAAAAGGGACATCCACAAGCAAGGATCCCAAGGGAGACACTTCAAAGATGGGTATAGACATTATTGAGGATGATGTGGTAGAGGAATACATACCGGAAGCCCCATTTCCTAGTGCTTTGACAAGCACAAGGAAGTATGACAAGCAGAACGACTTGTATGAAACTTTCCGGAAGTTTGAGGTAAACATTCCTCTTTATAAGTTGTTAAATAGTGTCCCTAGGTATGCAAACGTCTTTCAAGAACTTTGCACACCTAAGAGAAAGCCGAAGAAATGAGCCCATAAGGTTAGGGTGAGTGAGCATGTTTCGGCAATCTTCAAGCAAAATTTACCAAAGAAATGTGGAGACCCGGGCATGTTCACCATCCCTTGCACCATTGGAGGGCAAAGTTTCAAACGTGCTATGTTAGACCTTGGAGCCTCTATCAACGTCATGCCCCTATCCATCTACGAGACCCTAGGCTTAGGACCTTTGTCTAAGACCGGGGTGGTTATTCAATTAGCCGATAGGTCTAGTGTCTATCCCAAAGGCTTAATAGAGGATGTGCTAGTAGAGGTAGATAAGCTTGTCTTCCCGGCAGATTTCTATGTTTTAGACATGGAGTCTAGTACAAGTGCCACTCCCCTTCTCCTTGGTAGGCCATTCATGAAAACCTCTAAGACCAAGATTGATGTTTCAAACGGATGTTTGACCATGGAGTTCGAGGGAAAGAAATTGACCTATAATATTTATGACTCTATGAAACACCCTAGTGATGTTCAATCTTGTTTTTCCTTAGATATTTTCGAGCCTTTGGTACCTACAATGTACAAGTTATGTGATAGGGATCCACTTGAGGTGGCCCTAACTAACAATGTGGAAGAAGAGGAGTTGCGTTTTTTGTTGTCGGTTGATGTGCAGGAACATCTCAAGAACTTGGAGAAAGAAGAGCCCCCAGGCCGTTACGAATAACTCAACACCATCGGCAAACCGTGTACATACTCTATCTTTGTGAATATTTCAATTAAGTCTCATTGTTCATTTCTAGCATTTGAGTTGTTTTTAAGTAGTTAGAAATTGCATCAATCCAATCTTTTGAAGTTACTAACGGTTTTGTGAAGTTTTTGCGAGTTTTTGGTCGCCTCAGGATGCGTGCCACGAAAAAAAGTGCGGGACCCGGTGAAATTTGGATATTGGAGGTTATTATGGGCCATTGGAGTGAAAATGTAAGTGTGGTGGTGTTTGTAACACTTAGTTAAAATTTGGCTAAGTGCAAAACGTAGGAGAACCGGCAGTGAAGAACGCTGCCAGCGTCGAATGCAGTTTTCAGCGTTTCGTTTCCTCAATTGCACGAGTTTATCAAAATCAATCCAAACACTCTATCTTTATTTTTCACGAAAAAAAGCCCCAAAACCAACCCCAATTATTCAAAACTTCATCTTTCTCCCCCAAATCTTCACAAACATTCATCAAAATCAATCAAATTCTTCATCCTAACATTCATTCTACCTTCAAACACCTCAAAATCAACCTAAAACACTCACAATCTCAGAAAAATCCCTCTTTGAAAACCAAGAAAACTTTTCCTCAAATTCGATTTTTAGGAACTTTAGTGGGTTTTTAAAGGGTTTTGACGGATTCCTTGCTTATTCTAGTCATCAAGGAGCTTAAGTTTTGTGGAATCGGGAAGGTAGAACATCATACCTAATGTTTTCCATTATTCTTAGATTTTTGCTCGAAATTTAGGCTTGAATTAGTCTTAGTTTGAGATTTTCCCTTTGCCCTTGTTGATTGTGTATCTAGGATTGGTAAATTTTTTCTAAGTAAGGCATAAGAATTCAACAAACACTAAGCTTTTGAGGTGTTGAAATTGTTGCACACCAAGTGTTTGTTGAATTGCTTGAGTGAAAAACTTCTTTGAGTGATTGCTTGTTGTTGTGTTGTATTGTATTGTTGAATTTTTTGCAGAAAATTGCTATACACTAGCGGAGTAATAAGGGAGTGATATAAGAAGTGGAGTTGCATGGAGTTTGGTGATGAGGGCCATTTCGCTATGCCTTGGGATAAGGCAAAGATGGTCATACTACTTTCTTTGGAGCTATAAGAAGGCAGGAGTTGAGGTGAGATGAGTCGGAGTTCGTGGTGTGTCGAGTCTTGTATTGAGGGAGTTATAAGAAGGTAGTGGTGAGGGAAGAGAGGTCATTACCTTCACATGCTATGTTGTGAGTCGTGTTTGTCTTGCTAATCACGAGTTTTTACTCGGGACGAGTAAAAGTCCAAGTGTGGGGGTATTTGACAACACCAAAATGTGTTGTAACTAGTAGTATTTATTAGGTTCGTTTATTATACTTTTTACGGGTCGTTAGCATTGTTTTATGCTAACCTTAGTCTTTGTAATAATGTTGTTATTTAGTATTTTTAGTCAACTTTTAGAGTCAAACCCGGAAGTCAACAAAAGTCAAGTCAAACCCGAAAACCGAGACCCAAACCCGGAAATTGGAGTGGGCTAGAAGATCAAGTCCAATGGGTCAATGGAAGTCAAGGCGGGACTAAAATCCAAAGGGTCAACGAAAGTCAAGGCCCTCAACCAAGGGAAGAACTGGCAGCATGAAACGCTGCCAGCGTCAGGGGACGCTGCCAGCGTCCAAGTCTCAGGCGTGCGTTCTTCATTTCTCCGTCTTGTCTTTTGAAAGCCCATTTCTCAAGGCCCCTAGGTTTGCGGACCAAGGATATATAAGAAGCAAATTGTAGAGAGAGAAACACACAACTTTGGAGACAACATTCCACAACACATTTCATTTGAATTCTCTCAACTTTTGTTCTTCATTTTGGCTTTGTAATTTTGTTGAACTTTGATATGGGTTGTAATATTTGGATTATGTGTGACAACCCTCGCGAATGCGGAAAGATAAAACATACAAGCATGTGAAATGATATGCGGAAATACGGTATTTTAAAAACCTTTAAACATGCAAGATATATATAACACGAGGTGTGTCAAAATGTTACAAACTAAATACGGAATATACAATAAAGAGACGGGGTCTCTTCAAATGTTAGCAAAGAACAAGTGTTTAACAAAAACTAGCTACTATAGTCTAGAGGTGAACTTCCAGGGACAACGCCCGCTAGCTCACACCCGAACCCCAAAATATCAGATCCAAAAAGTCATCCATAGCAAGCAACCTGTTCATCCATGAAAAACATGAATGCCACAGTCAGTGGGGAGTAACTCCGGGTTCTCCCAGCCATATTACATCAAACTTACACATAAGGTAATACGAAAGTAAAGCATGCATATATATATATATACATGTGAGTTGCGATAAGATTAGATAGGCAATTCTATAGATAATGATAAGAACATAAGAAGCACAAATCCGAATCCATCATGATATTCAAAGACTCGGGAAAGACACTCTTAGGCAATCGAATACGCTCACTAGGGCTTGCATCTCCCCGTTAGCGGTATAAGATTGATAAGATGGAGACTCGACAGACAAACCAAGTCAAGTCATGCGATGATCACAATAAATCCAACATATTATCATCCATTCACGAAACAAGACATTGACGGTGTCCAATCATGCAATGACCATGAACAATATCATGAAATCACGCATTCAAAGACGACACAAGACGACAACTCTCACGGTAAATGAAACGCACTAGCAGCGTGTACATGGCAAGTATGATTAACAGGCATCCACGGGATAAGCATTTCCCTGAACTCATACACGATGCTACATTTCGTATATGTAGACTAATTTCCTCCTGGTAGCACGACGATAATAAATATCCGGTCCTAGTCTAAACCTGGCCATGATCTCGGAATAAACGTGTTCCGATTCGACATGCGATAAAGCGTTTCGCATCCAAGACTCGGGCTTATAATAATAAATGCCGAGTACCCCAAATTCGGTAGATCAATTCACGAAAGAGGCGGAAAAGAGCTTAGCCACATACAAGGCGTGTACGCTACATGCAAATAACACCACCTCGCAAGTACACAACATTTGACGGCCGGGTCGATCAACGCATAGCGTTCAACTCCCAACAACGTCGTCGTATGCCCACTAACAAATGCATTTAAGCAGTAGGATACCTCTCCGTTCCGACATTCCAGCCTTACGAACGGGAAGGTAGCCAAGGGAATGAGAATACAAAGCACAAGACAAAATAGTGCTCAAACCGACTCATTTGTAAAAACCGACTCAAAGTGGGAACATATCGAAAACCATCACAAAACATGTGATACATGCGAAAGAGATATCATATATCCAAAACATGAATATTATAATACATTACGTAAAATTATATGATAAACCGATCATGCGAACTAATATAAATTACGAGTTTTAGAAATTGAAGGAAAAATATACAGCCGTGTTCCAGGCCGGGCTGGAGACCGGCGGCCGGTGGGCCGGCTCAGAACACAGGCAAAAACTCAAAAAACAGAGGAAAGGGGTCTGGGCCGGTCAGTCGACCGGCGGCCGGTCGACCGGCACAGCCAATCACACCAAAATCAAAACTTCAATACTGATGTGTTCCAGGCCGGTGGAGGGACCGGTGGCCGGTGGGCCGGCCTGGAGCACCATATCATGCAAAACCCAAATTTCCAAAGAAGTTTCTGATGTGTTTCCAGCCGGTGGTCAGACCGGCGGCCGGTCGACCGGCTGGGAGCACTTCTTCACCCGTGAGCTTCCAATTCTCAACCAATTCATTTCAAAACTCAATTATACTTCCAATAATCATCAACAATCAACATATATCATCAATATTCATCATATAACATCATTTACTAATCATAGCATGGTTTCTAATCTTCCTAATCGTATTCTAATACGATTTTCTAGCATATAAACATGGAAAACACGTAAGTAATACCGAGTAACCCTTCACCGTTACCTTTGAGCGTCTCTAATGATCGTCAAGCTCCTCTTCTATAAGAAAATAGTCTTTGTCGGGATCTTGGAGGTCGCCACCTACAATTAGATCGCAAAAAGATGAATAAAGTTCATCTTGAGAAAGACGGAATGCTTAAAAAGCGAGAAAGACGATAATTTTAATATCAATATGAATAGAGGAAGGTACGGGAGGAAGAATAAGATAAACTTACGTAAATTCTATCGAGAAATGAAGAAGTTACGATGAATCAAAGATCAAATTCCAAGAGGGAAAAGTTGCTTAAGGAAGAAGAAAGAAAGGTGTGTTTGATTTTTGTGTGAAATGAAATTTTAGGTTAAGGAAGGGAGTTGTGTGAGTTATGAGAGAAAAAGTCAAAGACGATTTTCAAAGTCAAGAAAGTCAAACGTGACTTAAGACGGCTTTTTCATGAAATCTCGCAGAATTTCCAAATACGAACTCGGAAATTCTAAATTCGACTCGGAACTTAAAATTATAATTTAAAACTTAAAATTACTGAAAAGATTTCGTAAAATATTTCTACTAGAAAAATAGGGTACATTTCCGGGTGTTACA